>JBBMKE010116510.1:0-16486 GCA_037834125.1 Lippia alba | reverse complement strand
AGTGGTAGTTCAGTGACCAACTTTGTCACTTTGGTAAGTGGGGGACCAGAAAATAATAAGTCGTATAGTTGGATGACAAAAAATGTAATTATCCCTTTTCTGTTAACTTTGTAGTTATAAATTTCTAAAATTCTAGATTTCTTGTCTTTTAATTTCTTTATCTTTTTCTGCCTTGTATTACCTTCGTGATTTCTCTTGGAATTTATAGTGACTTTTGAATGGCAGGGATGTAAAGCAGAGGCCCAATTTGCCAATATAAACTCAAATTGTGGTGAAGGCAGTCCCTTGATGAGTTTGCGTTGAACATGTTCTCGAACAAAGCGTATGTCAATTTTAATATGCTTGGTTCTTTCATGTAGATCGGTCTTTTGATCCAATGTAGAGGGCAAATTGATTATTGCATAGTAAAGCAATATGTTTTAGAGCAAGTTTTGCACCCAAACAATTTATGTTGCTGTAACTCGTGTCAGCCATCAATCTATATTCCGCCTCAGACAAAGAACGGACAACAAATATTTGCTTTCAGATTTTACTCACCATGACATAATGCATAGAGAAAGCTTGTTTTTTCATTTGTATCACTGTTTTCTCCATCTCTTCGAGTTGAATGATGAGGTTATTTAAATATATCCCTGTTTTTCCCTTCAGTTGATTGTTCTGAACAGACTAGTTATAATGGGTGACAAGAAGGCAGGTGTTACGTAGGTAAGGCCTCTCTGCAGCCGGGACTGGTTTCTTCTACGTTGTCAGCAAGACTAAGAGGCTCCACAGCAGTAACATAACGCTCAAATTTCGACAGTATGATCCTCGTGTCAAACGTGATGTTGTTCACATTACTTGGTCATATAACAGAAAACTACTGTGTATGAACATTCAGCAATAACAACATATTATGTTTTATTTTACTTGGTAGAGTTAGTAGTTAGTACCACACAAAACCACCAAGTATCATTAAACAAAGACAATTATATTTTACTTCTTGGTTTTCTGCCTTTTGATTACTCATGATAACATTCCCCAGACTACCCCTATTTTCCCTTCATTTGTTGACGCAGGTCATTTTATAGAATAACCTTAGGCAGAAATCCACCAAGATGAATTTCTTGCATTAAGCTTTGCTTTCTATGAAGTTGCACCCCTTGAAGAAGTACTTGGTTTACCAATTACTCCTTATAAAACACACACATTACCAAGGAAACATTCAATTTCACTTCTGATACCAAAATAAATAAAAACTCAATTCTACTTCTGAAGGTTCATATGTATCTAGAAAATACACCTGCACCCCTTCTAAAGTATTTCGATTACGGCAAAAATTCTCAAAACTTAAATAAAATATGCATAAGTTACTATTCTATGCGACCTTGAGCCTAAGGATTTCCTATTTACATCTCCCTTTGGACCGCGCATACTCGATAGTCGAACGTGCTAAAGCATCAGAAGCGATGATGATTTTATTCACAGCTCGCAGCAAATTTTGTGCTCCTTCAAAGTCTTTTCTGATTTGTGCTTCAACTGCACGGATCACTGTGTGTTCCGTGATTGCTTTGTCTGGCATTACAACCTCACAAGTCAAAACCCTGCATATGTAGAGTAAACACCTAAAGATAATATATGAAGGATAATTAATCATTAATTTAAAAGAGGAAGTAATAAAATTTAGGGATAATTACGAACAACCCCCTGAGGTTTGGCAAAATTACAAATTACTCCCTGAGGTTTGAGAAATTACGAACTCTCCCTGACCTTTACACTCTCTCACAAATTTCACCTACCGTTAATCACATCATTTAAACTCATATTTGCATTCCGAAAATACCGTTAGGGGATGTATTGTAATTTTAGTGAGAGTTTAATTTTTTTGGTTTTGAGTGAGAGTTTAATGATAGGGTTGACCGTGCTTCAGAGTTGACGGGAATCAAATAGAATCATATATATTTTACTGATGATCATCATCTGCTCTATTGCGGTTTGCTTAAAGGAGGTGGAAAGGACATGGGCGTATACAGCTTGGAAGATGGCCAAATTACACATTTTAAGATTGACAAATCATCACACTGGAGTAGAATTTGTCCTCCATTTTGGTTATACCATCCCTGTGATTATTTCACAGACTTGGTTCATTATTTGTTTATCTGTTTGCTTTGTAACTTAAATATTGACGGCTATGAACGGTACAAGACGTCCCGATTCCCTTCCTTTTTTGGTCAACAAATCAATGATTCCATTTGAGAATTGTTCTCCCTTCCCCATAGAAAGTCTCTGATGACTTTGATTCAAGTATTGAAGGCAACTGGGCTTGAAGATAAACAATGGAGCAGATAATGTGGTTGTTTGGTGGAAAATCTTACATTTGCATCCCCTGGATGCAATGGTGGATGTTATTGGGGTTGACATTGCAAAGTGATGAGCTGTACTTACTGAATTTTGTTGTTGGTCATGATTTCATCTTTGTGTTGCTTAATTTGGTCGATTTGAATGACAAAGGCTGGGATTATTCTTGTCGTGGAAGCCATTCCAACAAATTACGCCAACCTCCCCTGCATGGTTTGGTAAATTACATAAATATCCCCTGAGAAATATTATTGGAGTGGCTGAATAAATAAATAAATAAATAAGAGAGAAGAACGCAAGAGACGAAAACAATAAAAATAAATAAATAAAAATGGAAAGAAAAAGAAAACACCTCGAAACGAAAACAGTTACTAGTTGGGTTATAGTATATATTATGCATATACATCTTAAATTTGATAAATTACATTAACCCCTTATGGATAATAATTAATATACTCTTTGTTACATGTTTTCCATTAGGCCCAAAATTTGAAACAGAGATTCACTCCGAAGTGCTATACACGCTTGTCAGTTGTCACGAAATGGATGTCAGTAATCATCCATTAGAGCTGATCATGAGAGACTGTTGTAAATCGATTCACTTGCCATGGGAAGCTAAATGAAACACATTAATCGTTCGGGTAACAAGAGTGCGGACTTGCATTAATTCCCTTACTTTTGCCATCTTTATTACATATGTCCCGAGAATTTCAGCATATTAACGGTAAAATAGTAAAATTGTACATTTTATTAAATTTAACGAAGGAGATAACGGTCAAGGTAAAATTCGTAATTTCTCAAATATCGGGGAGAAATTCGTATTTTCGCCGTAATTATCCCTATAAGAAAACCAGCACCTAAGGACCTAAAACAGTAACACACTAGCATGATTTCTGCCATATAGCTTGAAGGAAATAGATCAATTCATCACGGACCTTAAAATTCAAGGTGATGAATGTTAATCCAACTGAAAATTGCGCCTTCCTATCAACTAAAACGCAATACCTCAAGAATCTTATTATAATATGATTTCAAGTTTATATATTGCTCAAAAAGATTGGAGGCCAGCTTGCCTGTGGTACTAATTTATATATTCCAATTTGTTTAGGACCGAATCTGTTTAAAAGCGTAGCATTATCTTATACAGAGCACATAATTATAATCTCATTAGTCCACATAAAGTGACCCCTGGTCCAAACACACTTTATTTTTCCTAAATCATAGTTGCTTCACTCGAACCTTACGCACTTCTTCGCTTTTCTGAAACTTGAAAGATATCCAGAGAAATGGCAGCTTATGCAGCTCTAGCTTCTGTTATGAATCTTTTAGATCAGCTCCAACGCCATCCTCGACCTCCAATTACTCTCAACACCAATCAGGTTGAAACTCTCACTCAAAAGATTGCTTTCTTGCAAGACTTTATTGAAGTTTATAATTCCCATTATTCAAAACCAGAAGTGGAACGATTGAGGAATCGCATTGTGGATGTAGCTTATGCAGTTGAGGATGTAATCGAAACCCATATTGTCAACCGGATTCGCGCTCAATCCACAAATTATGTCAAAGATGACACGATCACATCCCCGCGGGATCTTTCCCTGGAAATTGTTGACATGGAATGCAGCACAAGTTATGACGAAGACAACATAATCGCTTCCTTGCCGGATCTGTTCGTGGAATTTGATGACTTGCAGAGGCCAACTGCTGACGCATCAACAATTTGTGATGAGGAAAATATCGGCTGCGTCGATCTTCATGAGGTGACAAAAGATATGGGTTTTGTTGAGAAAGAGGTCTTGGAGATTAAAGACACGCTGGGATTTCAACATCCACAAACATTTGTAGCAACCGATGTTGTTGCTTCGGAATCAACTTTAACAGAGCACAAAACCATTGTGGGTTTTGATGATCTCTTGAACGAAGTACTGGATAAGCTCACCGGACAGCCGGATTCTCCTACGCAAATCATCCCAATTTCTGGGATGGCTGGCATCGGTAAGACGACCCTTGCTAGAAATGCTTTTATCAATCCTCTTACAATGTACCACTTTGATATGCGTGCTTGGATTACAATTTCACAAGAATATAACATACGAGACATTCTTTTAGGAGTTCTTCTCAGTCAAAAGAACCAAGGGAGTCGGGAAAGTATGAGTGAGATGAGTGAGGCAGGTATAGGAGAAAAGTTGTACAAAAGTTTATGTGGTCGAAGATATTTGATTGTTATGGATGATATGTGGACTCATGAAGCATGGTACAGGTTAAAACGCTTCTTTCCGAACGATTGCAATGGAAGTAGAATAATCATAACAACTAGACTAACAAACATCGTTTCTTATTTACCCACAAATTGTCGTGTTCTTGAAATGGATTTCTTAGACCAGGATAAAAGTTGGAGTCTATTTTGCAAAACAGTGTTTGGAGAAGAAGACGGCTGCCCATCTGAATTGGAGCACGTGGGAAAGGAGATTTCAAGAAATTGCAAAGGACTCCCTTTATCGATTGTTGTGATTGGAGGATTGCTAGCAAAGTCAACACAAACGCACGAGTATTGGAGGTATACTGCAGAGAATCTAAATTCACTTGTGAATTTAGAAGAAAACGAACGGTGCTTCAGGATATTGCACACGAGTTATGATCAGTTGCCGGCTCATTTGAAGGCGTGTTTTCTTTATATGGGAGTCTTTCCTGAAGATCACGAAATCGCTGTATCTCAACTCATAGGAATGTGGGTTGCTGAGAGTTTTTTAAAGCCAATTAGTGGAAAAGGATTGAAAGAGAGTGCTGAGGAGTATTTGATGGATCTTGTTGGTAGGAATCTCATTATGATTCAGGAGAGGGAGTTTTTCAAAAACGAAAGAATTTTTAATATCCATGATCTGTTGAGGGACTTGTGCATAAGAGAAGCTCAAAAGGAGAAGTTCATATGTGTAGCTAACCAACATGGTGAAGGCTTAATAAGCCAACGACGTGTTGCAATTCATCAAGACACATCCGGAAAGAATTGTCTTTATAGTTTAAAAGGTGGATCAACTACTCGTTCTTTGATATGCTATTCTCGAGACACAGTCTTATCATTAGCTGAACTTACATTGTTGAGGATATTTACAAGGTTTGGGACTATAAATGAAAAAGATATAGGAAATTATATATTGGAAGATATATTCACGCTAGTTAACGTGCGGTATCTTTTTCTCTGGTACCATTGTGGAAATCTCATATTTCCTTCATCCATTTCCCAGCTCTGGAATTTACAAACCTTATATGTTATTGGGCTGCATGTTGCACCACCTGAAATTTGGAAGATGCCTCTGATTAGGCATATCGAAGCCAGCGGCCTCATGCTCCCTGATCCTCCAAGTGGCCACACGGATGGGCAAGATGACCTTTTTCTGCACGAGCTACATACACTTGCAGGAGTAACAAATTTTAAGCTGACTGAGGAGGTGATCAAGAGAATCCCGAATGTCAAGAAGTTGGACCTAACGTTTGACCATCGATATGAGAAGCCATTAGATCTCAACATTCTTGATCGTCTCCACAAACTAGAGGACTTCTCTATCGAATTTGAGCTATTCCTCACACCAAGTCGGACTGAATTGATGCAAAACCTCACCTTCCCGCATTCGCTCAAGAAGTTGGCTCTAAGAGGAACTAAGCTTCATTGGAAAGACATTAGTACCAAAATAGGTTCATTACCTTGCCTCCAAATGCTCATCCTCGATACCCATTCCTCCAGAGGGCTGGGATGGAAAACCGTAGAAGGGCAGTTTTGCAGCCTTACATACCTGCAAATTGGTATGTGTGATGATCTAAAGTGGTGGATCACAGAAAGCGCCCATTTTCCATCCCTCGAGTGCCTTCATCTTGCTTATTTAAGTAATTTGGAGGAGATCCCTTTGTGCATTGGAGATATACCAACGCTGAAATCAATTCTAGTGGAATCTTGTTCTGATTCAGTTCTGATCACTGCTAAAAGAATATTAGACAAACAAGAGGAACTTGGGAATCAAAGTCTTCGAGTCAAAATCGTGTGGGATGGTTCCAATGACGAAAGCCTGCTGAGTTTGGCAACCCACAACTTCCATTTTCTATCATACCGGTACTGGACAACTTGATATACAATCAATAATGATTTACAATTTACACATTTCTATTATGATTTTCTTCTAATATTTAACACCACCATACAGGTACTATCCAACTTGAACAGAAGCATGGAGAATGCAGGTTTTCTGTTATTATTATCATAAATTTCTAGATTATAGATTTCTTGTCTTTTAATTTCTTTTTATGCTTTATATTATTCTAGATGATTTTCTCTTTGCATTGATTGTGATTTTAAATAGCTAAGGTAATCTTTCTATTTCTCCAACATTCCCCACAAGTTGATGAACTTGCGTTGAACATGACCTCGATTCTCGAACGACTGTAGCCGATTTGAATATGCTTGTGGTTACTGTTCTTCATAATCTTCTTCGCGCTATTTCTCTGAAATCTTTCATGGTATCCAGAGCAAGCCTATAAATTGCTTTTCAGTAATCTGCTAGAAGTCACTGTTTTAATTCTCCATGAATTACACACCTTGGGTTCATTGAAGAATCTATAACTCTCTGTTTCTGGCTCAATTCTCTTCCAAAACACCTGATTAGCCATGGCCACCACAGGTTCATCATCTGCATCAACGACCGGCGACAAGTCTCTCACCATTTACAGCAGTGATACGCCACTCACGACCCTCATCAATGGCACATTCGATGGAAATAACTTTCTATCTTGGCGAAGATCAATCAGAATTGCTCTTGAAGCTAAAATGAAATTGAGTTTTGTGGGTGATAATCTGGCATCGTATATGGATTCTAAATTCAATTTCTAAATAACTTGTTTCCAGTGTCTTGTATGCCAACATTGCATTTGAACTTTGGCAAGATCTTGATCAAAGATTTGGGCAAAGCAATGCCCTCTATCAAATTAAGAGACATATAAGCTCCGTCAGTCAAAGTTTCAAAGTCCCTTTCTACCTGTAGACTAAAGGGACTTTGGGATGAACAATCATATTCGAATGAATTCAACCCAATCATTTTATATGTTCAATCAATTATTTTTGATGGGATTGAGTAACTCTTTTGAGGCTGTGAGAATCCAGAAAAGAATTGAATCACAACGGGATGTACATACTGCATGGTCTGACACAAATGACCAGCTATGGATGAGGTAGTTTTCAAAGATTGACAAATCAATCCCTTTATATGTTGCAATAGGGTAGAATGACTCTTCTAATTGCTTGGATTTCACGTGATCATGTTTTTTGGTTTTTAATTATCAAAATATTAAAATTAAGTCAATGACTTTTCCGAAGTCCAAACTGTATTAAATTAGTAACTTGTATATTATGGAATTTATTTTGTTTAAAGTGTGAAACTATATAATCTGAACATTGGTTGAGAATTTTGGAATTTGGGAGTAAATTGAATTCTGCCAAAAGCACGGTACTAAATTGAGGAGTGGTCAATCCTGTGGGACTAAATTGGCAATTTGGCCCTCAAGTTCATATGATTTTAAAATACTTGAGCTTGTTATGAGTTTACAGATTTCTTATGTTCGAACTCTCCTAAAATATTGAATTGAAATTTGATCGTGATTACGTAAAGCCCAAGCTCAAGCTCTTCTAATTTTTTTCAAAATTACAATTTAAATTGTTTAAAATTATTTTAAATTGTAATATAATCTATTAATTCTAACCCCTTTCCACAGAGCTACATATAAATAAAGAGAGTTGATGATCCTTTGACTTCAAAATTATATGTAAAGAGAGTTGATGATCCTTTGACTTCAAAATTACTCATATACATGCATATTCTATATAAGGATCCGTAGCGGAGGTTAAGGGTGTTCAATTACTTATAATTTTTTAACTATCAAGAAGTGATCCTTGTCTGTTAAAAAAAAAAAAAAAAGAAGTGATCCTTGTACAATATAATATAATTGACTGTTGCAGAATTAGATTCTTTTGTCGCTCTCTTTCTCCCATGAGGTGCCACATCTTGATGTGTGCTGTGTGCAAATGAGAGATGTCAGGCCAGTTTGGTAATGACTTTATTGGTTCTGATTCAAGCTTTGAAGAAAACTGAGCTTGGAGATGGCCAATGGAACAGAGATTGTGGTTGTTTGGAGGGGAAAGGTTTGCTGCACTTAACCCACTGCGAGGAAACGATTTCGCAAGCTGAGCCTCGCTCAGCCGGGGGTACGATTCTCCTTAATGAGTCAACCTGTACATTTGGGCATGGGAGGATTCCCTTCCTTTTTGAGGTTTTGGCATTGATGCATATATGTGTTTAGCTAGTTTTTCGACTTAAAAGAATTGACGGCTATGAAAGGTTCAAAATGTCCCGATTCCTTCTTTCTTGGGACAAGAAATCAATGATTCCATTTTAGATTTGTTCTCCCTTCCCCGATAATAGTGTCTGATGACTTTGATTCAAGTACTGGAGGCAGCTGGGCTTGAAGATAAACAATGGAGCAGAGAATGTGGTCATAACAACTGCGGTAATGATGCAGTTTCAGAAATTACGCATTAACCCCCTGAAGGTTTGCAGTTATTACATTTGTATCCCCTGGCTGCAATGGTGGATGTTATTGGGGTTGACATTGCAAAGTGATGAGCTGTACTTACTGAATTTCGTCGTTGATCATAATGTCATCTTTGTGTTGTTTAATTTGTTGGCTTTGAATGACAAAGTCTGGGATTATTCTTGTCGCGGAAGCCGTTCCAAGAAATTATGCAAACCTCCCCTACAGGGTTTGGCAAATTACTGAGATATCCCCCGGAAGGATTGGGGCATTGTTCTTGGATTGGGTTTGATACACACAGATTGGGCTGTTGTTTGGGACTAATCTGATTAGGTATCATTACATTATTATAACATAATTCCCATCTAAGGCATGCCATTGATTTAAAATTGAACCAACGTGATCATGATCACATGATCTGTTGATCATGATCATGTGATCCGTTGATTTAAATTTGTAGGTTGTAGATTTCTTGTATTTTAATTTATTTTCCTTTTTTTCCTACCTTGTATTATTCTTGTCTTGTCTGCTACTATAAGAAGGCAGGTGCTATGTTGGTAAGGCTTGTTTCTGCGGCCGGGAGCTCCACAGCAGTAACATAAAAGCTAGAGTATTCGAAAGTATGATCCTCGAATCAACCGTCATGTTTTGTTCACTGAGGCCAAGATGACGTTACGAACCGTGGCTTGAAATGCATTTGTTTCCTTTGAATTGATGTTATATTAGCTTCTATTGCATCTGAAATTTAAATCCATTTAGTGTTCGACATGCGTCATGTATTGCATATTATATGAAATTCTTGGAAATTTGTATGACAGACACCCTTTCTTGTTTCTTACAAATATCTATGCAATAGCTATTGGTTGCTCTGTTGTGGCCACAGGTTGTACAGACAAGCATACACAGATGAATTCTGAGCTTAGGCTTGAACCTTAGTGTTTATAGCTTGATTTTGGGAGTGTTATAATTTACATTACCTTGTGAAGTTAGACGAAAGACAAAATCACCAACTTATATCAATTAGATGATAATGTTCCGAACATTTTCTTCTTGGATAATCATCTTAAATTATTTGAATCTAATGAAACAATATACCTTAGTTGGGGTTGAGTTGGGTACGTTTTGACCTAAATTGCTCTCATAATTTACAAGTAGTAACGATTGTTCTTATTTTCACGGGTTTTTCCATAGCAATAGTAATTAATCAAATTGCATACATATGTATATTAATACATATTTCAAGTGTGACAAAAATTTGCAGGAATTACAGTGACACCCCTTCATTGGCTCTGATTCAAGCTTGAAGATGGCCAATGGAGCCGAGATTGTGGTTGTTTGGAGGGGAAAGGTTTGCTTCTTCTTAACCCACTGTTAGGTTATGGTGTTGGACGGTGAACCTCGCTTATCCGGGGTACGATACTCCTAAATGGGCCAAACGGTACACTTGGGTGTGGGGGAATTCCCTTCCTTTCAGTAGTTTTGAAATTGATGCATTTATGTGTTCTGCTGGTTTTGCAACTTAAAGAAGTGACGGCTATGAATGGTATAAGACGCCCGGATTCCCTTCTTTCTTGGGAGAACAAATCAATGATTCCATTTGTGATTTGCTCGCCCTTTCCCATAGAAAAGTCTTTTGACTTTGATTTAAGCATTGAAGGTAACTGGGCTAGAAGATAAACAATGGAGCAGAGAATGTGGTTGTTTGGTGGAAAAATCTTTCTGTACTTTGGCGGATGGCTTTTGACTTGGTTTGGAAATTGTAGTTGGCTGTTGACTTGGTTTGGATGGGAGGTGCTGGAATTACAGCCATCACAGCTGGGGTAAAGATGCAGTTACGCATTAACCCCCTGAAGTTTTACAGTTATTACATTTAGAACCCCTGGCTGCAATTGTGGATGTTGTTGGGGTTAACATTGCAAAGTGATGTGCAGTACTTACTGAAGTTCCGATTTGATCATGATCTCATCTTTGTGTTGCTTAATTTGGTGGCTTTGAAAGACAGAGGTTGGGATTATTCTCATTTGAAGCCAACATGTTTAATTTCAGGAAATTAAGCAAACCTCCCCTGCAAAGCTTGACAAATTACAGAGATATCCCCTGAAAGGATTGGGGCATTGGTTTTGGCTTGGTTTTGATACACACGGATTGGGCTGTTGTTTGGCACTACTGGAGGTTACTGCATCTCATCGAAGGTGCAGGATTATACTATTTTCACGTGTTTAATCATAATTTGATTAGGGCTCATAACATTTGTGATACTTAAATGTATAGTTTTCCGTGCATTTGTTTAATGATCTTCATTAGTAAATATAATCAACTGTATCAAGAGGTTATTCGCACAGTTTATGCTAATTTATACCCTTTCCGCAGCATATATCTTATTTGTGTAACCAAAATTTCCAGCATTCATAGAAGTCAAAAGGAAATTAAATTTGGTTCTTAAATATTTCTAGCCTATGTAAAAGTAGTTGTTATCTAAATGGTATCGAAATGCTAAAACGAAACTCAAAAATTTTGTACTGGGTGGGGGAAGGTGAAACTCTCATTGTGGCTTGTTTGTAGCAAGTAATCATTAAAATACAAACATGACTTATTTCAATGTAATAGACTCAATTAAGGTAGATTGATTTGTATTTTACTGTTTTACCCTGTCTTTCAATTTTCAGTAGGTACAAGAATAAGGGGCAAAAAAAGAAAAAAAAAACAGTACTGATTAAAAATGAAAGGCGAGTTAATCTCTGCCCAGTTCAGAGATTCAAATCATAAGTTAAATTTATGAATAGTGTGGGGCTACATGGGGGTAAAAGATGAACTCATGTAAGTCTGTTTTGGCTAATGTACCTGTACCCTACCAAATAATAAATAAAGTTAATTCAAATCTCAATTGAGCCTAATATAGTCTACAAACTTAATTAAATGTTGGAATTTGATTCTTTGGGGGATTACCCTAAATTTTTTATATTTTTTTTATACACACATACATCCAAATAGTTCGAGGGATTTGAACCGGAACTTTCCCTTCGAGAAACAACCCTCGAACCACTTAGACGAACTCTGTTGGCGGGGGATTACCGGGGATTTGCAAACTTTACTGCATAAGTAGAAGTGAAAGTAGAAGTAAATGTGACAAAAAATATATTAGTAAAATGGGTGAGTGTTTGAAAAAAAAATAATAAGTAAAAAAATAATCAGTTGAGTGTTTGCAAAGGAAATTGGATAAGCAATTTTAATTTTTGTAAATTTACTGATTTACCCTAAAATACTTTGAAATAATTTTTGATATTATAATATGATCTAAGTATTATGTTGAATAAAAATTATTATAGTTTTATATAAGATTATGTATGATTAATTAAATGAATTATTATTATTATTATTATTATTATATATATATACATATATTTTATTTATTTATATTATTTTTTTAAAAAAAGATTTATCCGGTAAATTTTAAATTTTTTTTAGTTGTGATGAGATCTTTAGAGGTTACAAAAATAGTAGAAAAAGAAAAAAAAAGTAAAAAATATAAAAACTTAAAAATATAAAAACTCTAGAGTAATTATATCTAAAAGCTTATGTCCGTTTAGAAATTGGGTTTCAAACACTCCAAAAATATTAAAAATAAACGTGTATGTCATAAGTATTTATTTTTAGGGTGCACAAAAACTCGTAACTCTAAATTGTTTGAACTTTGAACACAAGTCAAACAAAACAACCTAACAACTCATGGGATACAGAGAAAGGCGAAAGACAAAGGTTATCTTGAAATTTGAAAATAACCATAGCCAATCTCTGAGAAGTCATAGTTGCCACTCTCAACTGAGCAGACCACCTCCATCAGCCGCCGCCCACCACCATCGCCCAGTCCTAGCACCGCGTCGCATCACTCCAGCGCCACCATCGTCTAGCCCCGATAACCAGCGTTGCTCACAGCCTCGCCGCTGTGGTTCGTTCTCCTGTCGATTCAAGTAACTAATTTCAAAAAACCTTATTCTTGTTTTATTATTTGACAATTTTTGCTGAAATCTTGTTCTAATATTAGCTGAAATCTTGTTCCATTTTGTTTATTCTATTCTGTGTAATAAATTAATAGAGCAATTTTTAGGGTTTTTTTTGCCGAATGGGTTGTTGATAATTGAGTATGCTGTCCTTTAAGCAATTTATTTGAGTTTTTGAAATTGGTTTTCTATAATTCTACCGTTTGGAGGTTCGTGCATATAGGTTGAGCTTTCTTTGTTCTGGTATGGGGAATTTTTGTAATTACTCAAACCTGCACGGAAGTTTTGTGTAATTAGGCCAACCCTTAGTCAATGTCAATGTAATTATCCCTTTTAACTTAATTGCTCTTAATAGTTGTTGAATTCTATTAGTCCTTCAAACTTCAGTTTCCTTTTAGCTTAGCCCCTCCGCCAGATTTGCAAGGGAAAATTGATCAATTTAAACATGAGTTATTAAAGAGTAAATCAAAGTTTAAACTGACCATAGCCAGACTAACTTGAAACAATATTTAAACTTGCAGGACTAAAAGTTTCAAGAATAAAGATTGAAGTGATTCCCCCATTTGACTGTTAAATTTTTTAAATTTCATCACTTTTCTTGAAAGATGCAAGATATAACTGAGAGGAGCTAGAGCTAGCAACGTGTAAGCATAAAGATTGGTACAGAATATGCCTGAAATCTTTGTTGAATGTTTGAAAAATGTGTAAGTAAGTTATTCTCATGAAATGAATGCTTTTTTCAAGTTGGATTGTGATCAGTAGATTAATAAAGCTTGTTATTTTCATTATCTATGTCTATTAAATTGATACAGGATTTTTTATGGTGGATTTGGTTGTTGTTGTTACATAGTTGATACAAAATGTTTTATGTAATTCATGTTTTTTATATTTAACAGTTGAATATCTTACTATTTAATATGAATGTAATCTTAAATAATTTGGCTATTAATTTTAGGTAGCATGGTTGAGGAAGAGCGTTTTTGGAAAATGAAGATGTGGAAATGAAACTATGCAATGGTGTATTGATTTTTGTATTAACTAGTTTCAAATCTATGTTTCTTGAAGTAAGTTTATTGAAGTTTGAAGACTAGTTTATGGAACTAATTGCTTAAAATTTGAAGTCTTGTTGTTGAAGTCTGTAGTTTGGAGTCTAATTTGGACTGTTCTGTTGCATTGGTTCTACTTACATAATATGTTCGGTAATGAGCAGCTATTTGAGCTAATTGCTAGTTTTTATGTTTTATTTCATTATTTACATAATCTGTCCTGGTATATTAGTTCTACTTGACAGGAAATATAAAAAAGAAGGGAAAAAAAAGGAAAAAAACAGGTCGGGTTAGGTTATTTGAGGGGTCAGGTTATTGGGTGACCTGAAATAGAATCAGGTCAACCCGGACTTGATAGGTTCAGGTTAGGGTTAGGGTTTTCAGGTTCAAAATCAGGTCGGGTTGGGATTTGTCACGTTATAATAAAAATTGACAAAATGTACATGTGGTTATTATAATCATGAGTTGCATGGCTACTCTTTGCAGATCCAGAATTAAGAATTTGCATACTTGTTGATTGACATAAGCTCGTGTGATTGTAATAATACAATTGCTCTTTGCTGACATAGATGGACAACATTGTGGAATCTTTGAACAATGCATATCAAGAGTTCATTACAGCAGCAGCTACATCTTTAGAGGCAAAAGAAAGCTCTGGTGGACAAAAAACTCCAGCCACTGATGCTGCTCTTGAAAACTTTAAGCAACGGTGGGAATTGTCCGAGTTACTTGCGATCAAGCTGAGGAATTTGTTGAAGCTGTGAAACAAAGAATAGGGTCTGAATGTCTTGTGGATGAAGCCACTGGCTCTATCACTCTCAGACAAGGACAGAGGGGCCCGACTGGTCTTCCACCTATTAGTGCTGTTCATTTGGAGCAAATGAGTAAAGCTGTTAGATGGCTAGTAGTTGAACTGCAACAAGGATCTGGCGCTCAACCTATTTCAACGCATCCTCTATCAGCTCCATTTGATGCTAGATTTGCTGAGGACGGTTGTCCATAGGTATTGTAGATGCTCAGTTTTTTACTATTTTGGTTTTACGCTTTTACCATATTAAAGTGTTGTACCTGAATATAAGTTAACTTAATCCACCTCTCCGTATGGAAGTGTGGTTATTATGTTTAGGTGGAGGCAAAATTTTGGACTGTTGCATAGAGTAAGATGCTTGATGGACCAGTTTGGAGAACATTTAGACTAACATAGACACTACAATTAAAACTTGGGAGGACACTAAATTGAGTATAGTGGGAATCGGGAAAAGAGTATTGCTTAGCAATTCATTGAGTTTTACTCCTTCATAGTTGCCTCTCTTTCCTCACATCATATTTTGTTATTATGTTAGAGCTCACAATCGCTATCATTCGTGGAACAACATTGTTGTAGGTCTAATAAGTCCGAAGAGCAAGATCTCGGTTTTTAGCATTTCCAATGAAGTGCAAGGAATTTATGCCTTTTGTGGTTGTTGACTTGTCGTTGCAGGGAAGAAGGCTTCAGTTGTTGTGCTATTACCTCATTGTAAGGTAACATTGTCGAAAATGAAGAGCTCTGAACTATTTGAAGTTTTTTCCTCTCTGATGTTATATAGTGGGGTCTCTGTTGTTATATAGTTGGGGCATGTTTTTCTCCTTTTTCTCTGTAACTTGAGACAGTCTTGGGCAATCATAGACCTGCTGGTATATATGCGGAGGTGTATGTAGCTAGTGTGTGCCATTTTAGAGTCGAATCTGCTTTCATTTGTATTCCTTCAACGTGTTTGAAATTGAACAAGATTACATTAAGATCCCGAAACCGGCGTAAACAATTGAATTGTTCAGTCATTTGAATTGAATATCTGACGAAAACCTACACGATTGTAGAGTAAGCCCCTTCCTTCCAGGTTTCCATACATAATTTTGCACGAAATATTTGAGCCCATGACTTCATATCATTGAGGAATATAGGAATATTGCACGAAATAACTGAGCACATGCTGTAATAATAGTCACACAGTTAATTTGGTAATAAAAAAAATGCACTTATAGGTCACATACACCGTTAAAAATTTTGCACGAAATTACTGAGTAAATGCTGCAATAATAGGTCCACTGTTAAATTGATAATAAAAATGCACTTAAAGGTCATATGCACGGTTACGAATTAACTCACAATATTTTTTGGGAATACTTTTGACGGGAAACTGTTTTATTAATAAAAAGAACCCTATCATGCTAACAGTTAGTCGAGCTAAGCTATTGAGCTGACTAATCTTCTTAGTCCAATTTGTCAAGAATTTGTATGTGTGGATCCTACTTGACTTCTTGTCAAAAATTAGTATGCCATCTTTATTACATATGTCCAAGAATTTCAGCAAATTAGCGGTAAAATAGTAAAATTGTATATTTTATTAAATTTAACGAAGGAAATAACGGTCAAGGTAAAATTCATAATTTCTCAAATATTGGGGAGGAATTCGTATTTTCACCGTAATTATCCCTATAAGAAAACCAGCACCTAAGGACCTAAAACAGTAACACACTAGCATGATTTCTGCCATATAG
>JBBMKE010116402.1:0-16486 GCA_037834125.1 Lippia alba | reverse complement strand
ATAAAAATTTATAGAAATAGCAATCGAAATGCAAATGGGTGTAATTTTAGGTTTTCTAATTGCTTAAAACCTTTATCGGCTAATCTAGTCTTATATATTGCCAATAAACATATTAAATGTGTTAAGACGATCAGATTTAAACATATTCCACATCTCAATTCATCATAAAAATATCTTTGAGATACTTTTAAAAGTCATATTAACCGTTAGTTATAACGGTTGAATATATAACATATTTTGCAACAGTATTTAGCAACTTAATGAAATAATAATACAAATACCAGCACGACGGTTTTAACCAACATAAAAAATAATAAAAAAATAAAATAAACGTGATAATATTTTTATTTTATGACAGAGTTTAAACGTCACAAAAGATAGATTTTTCTAGTAGTAAACTTTTTTTTTAAAGATAAAAGAACAACCGATCAAAGGATCATGGGATTGTTACCGACACCCTCTCATATATATATAAATTAGGGAGATTTACATTTGACTACCCTATATTGAGGCTTAATAACAATGTGATCGATTTAGATTGAAAAATTATATTTTAAATTTTTTTAAACCATTTGTAGTCTCTGATATCGGTTAGGTTTTCATTATATCATTTCCAAAATACGCCCGATATTTTTAATTTATTTGTAACTTAATGGACTGTATTGTTAAATTTATAGTTTATAGGATTTGTTTTGTTTATACTTGTAAATATTAGAGATAATTTTATAATTTTAGTCATATAATCAATGTAAGACTCATACAAATCGTCAAAGGTGTAAATGTATTTTTACAAATTTCTTTAGAGACCTTGGACCAAACAAGATTACTTATAAACACTAAGATATAATTTTTCGATATAAATAGATTGTATTGTAATTAAATTTAAATATAAGATAGTCAGAGATAATTTTTAAATAAATATCCAAAATACAGGGGTTCTATAAGATTTTCACTTACTCAGACCTATCGACAGAGAATTATGAAACCTAATATATAAGCTTTAAGATAAAACATTCAAACATCCACCAAAAAATGCATTTCTTTTTTATAATTGGTTATAAAATATTATTGCAACAACCGTTATTGGCCTACAAGCTCCCCTCCAACCGAATTATGATAGCTATGTAAACAGAAACAAGAAAAAAGTTTAGGTTGTCCACTTTACTTTTCTTGATGGATCGTTAATTGTAATCTATAATCGCCTTTTTTATTTCATTAAAGTAATGCCCTACTACCCTGATTTAATCCCACTAACATGATTTCTTCTTTAATTATGTGATTGATGACAGTTAAATCATAGTTCACAGACTGAATACCAATTGATGTATCTTTTCTTCAGCTTATATTCCTCTTATTGTCGTCTTGACAGAATCTTACTCCAGTTGCTCATTTCCTATTTTTTAGGAAGTTTATCTGAACTTAACTAAAGATGTCAAAATACAAACTATACTCCATCTCTTATGTGTCCCATAAACAAATAAATATGACATTGCCACCCTCAACTACGAGAAAATTGCTAAAATCCGACCTAAATTTCCGCCGGAAGGAGGTCATCACAAAAAAAACCCAACAATTCTAGTAAATAACTAAAAAAGAGGAAATGCAATATATTCCGACCGTGTTCCTATCCGAAAACCGGGGGAAATAATAAATATTAACATATTTTTTTACCATTGGAATACCGGGCGATGTGAGATAATTCCCAATTGGGCATCATATTTTTATTTAACTCTCTATTTTGGCAAACGTATGATTTTCGCATATTATCGTACTTAAAATACCTCTCAAAATATGTTGTATAATTTTCACAAAATGTAATACTAAATTGTTCTAATGTCGTATTTATATTCTATTATATTGTATAATTTTATAGAGAGTAAAGTAAAAATATTTCAAACTGATGGAGAGTTGTTTCAAACTATCTCATAAAACACTATGGGTAATAATGAATAAAAAAATGAATTTAGAAAATTTTAGTTAATTATTATGGAGGGATAATCTGCCAATAAGAAGAAGAGAATGTTTTGTACTTGCTATTATTTAGTATAGAAATCTTTCTATTATTTAGTTAAGTAGGAAACGTCCTGCCCAAGTTCAATGAGAGGGAGAGAAGAGTTCTGCTATCCAAAAATAATATATTCCCTATTTTTTCTGGTGTGTGGTTACTGAAAGTTATAATTGATTTGCTCCTCTATTCTCCTTAAATAATTTTTCTCAAAAATTATTCATCATTTCAAGATATATATTATGTTAGTACATGGTGGCAAAATTGGCTGATTAGATGGGAAGAGTTCTTCCATGATGTTAGAGAACTTAGTTTTGGTTTTGTCTCTCGCTCCTTTAGCTTTGTCCGTCGGGAGAGTAATCGTGTGGCTCACTCCCTTGCTAGACACGTGGCTTCGGTCTGCGATCGGTCTCATTCTTTGCCGACGTTTATCTCCCGTTTATTTCAGGCTGATTCCTTGGCTCTGTAAGCTTCTGTGCGTCTGTAGCCTTAAAAAAAAAAAATGGGAAGACTTCATGATGAAGTACTCTCCCCACCGGCTGCCAACAAGTCAGTGATAAGCTGGTGAAACAGGCTACTGAGTCATCTTTTAGCCATGGTCATGACTTACAGGCTTGGCTCATGACGTTTTAATTAGTTTTCAATCCTTTTTCTTTGTTTTTTTTCATTTAATACGTTGAAGCCGAAAATAATTAAAGTGTAATTAGACATAATTAAGTTCATATCAAAGTAACATGAAGGGGAATAAACCGCTACAAAAATGCACAATTAAAATACTAACAATTAAACTTATATTTTTTATTTGAAATTTTGTAATTTAATTTATATTTATATTTTATATATAAGTACAGATCGAAATTAATATTTCATGCA
This sequence comes from Lippia alba, assembly GCA_037834125.1. Classification (NCBI taxonomy): domain Eukaryota; kingdom Viridiplantae; phylum Streptophyta; class Magnoliopsida; order Lamiales; family Verbenaceae; genus Lippia; species Lippia alba. The sequence goes on along the minus strand of JBBMKE010116402.1, from coordinate 13,608 downwards.
TATTTATTCCTATGAAATATGATAGCTAGAAAATTACAAATTTTACCATATGTTTATGTTTTAGTTTTATGTGTATTTTACAAAATTTTATTTAAACTTTGTTCGTTTGAAATAACGATATTTTCCTCCGAAATAGAAAATATAAAGATTACACCGATGTCAATCAATGCATAAGTGATTTCGCATAAATATTCATCAAAGTTGTTTAAACAATATCCCATGGTGATTCAGAATACATCTATCTTAAATATAATGAATCATATTTCAATATAACACGATACTTGATATCTTTAAAAAAAATATTTGACATTCATAAATTCTATGTGTGAAATTAGTTCATCAATAAAATATGAAAATATCATTAAGTAGCAAAAAGAAAAAAGAATGCTAGGTAAACATAAAATTTAAATACTTACCTCAAATCCTCCAAAGTTTTCAATGCATCAAGACTCTTACTTTTAGGCTCTTTATTATTGATGGTGTCGCAATTGGTTTAGGAAAGATCAAACACCAAACATAATAAATTTGTGTGCAGGGAAAACCATCATAGGCGTTTTGAGCCTCAGGAACTGGGTTCCCAAAAGAGCATGAATTCTATCAGTAGGGTACGAAACACCAAGAGATGAAGAAGGTGAAATTGTTAAAGCTTAAAAATGTGCAGCAATGGGGTTTTCCAGTTCAGTGTAAGAGTGTTTCTTGTGGATGAAGAAATCTTGTGATGTGTAGAAATCACTTGAGGAATATAAGAGTGTATTTCTTCCTATATATAGGTTAAGGATGAGGAGCATTTAGTAATATTACCCATGTGGTCCTGGAATAGTGTTGCCCTAGACACGTGGCGGGACGTGGGGGCTTGAGAGTGACATGCGTGTGTGAGATTCGCCTTTTAGGCAGTTAGACACAGATGTTGTGTCAGCGGCGGTTAAGGGATTATTCCCCCGAACGACTGAGTGAGTGAGGGTGAGCTCCCGAGTGTAAGGACGCTCGAGATATAGCTCTCCTGTCCAAAAGAGGAGCGTTGACCCAGCGAGCGTACGGAGCCCGATGGATGATTCTTCCGAGGAGAATATTCCTATGTAGGGTAGTTCTCTTGGAGAGTGGTGTGACGAGGGTCAAGACCTCGTGCGTTCAGTTGATTCGAGAGTGAGCCATGATCAAGAGAGAGAGGTGTGGGAGGGGCTGGACTCCTTTCACGAGCCCCGTTCCTTCGAGCGTTCTGCCTTAGTGTTCTCCATTCCTTATGGATGTTACTTAGGACCACGACACGCGGACGACAGAGATACGAGCATATTTCGGGCCCATCATTTTGCCCCCCTAATTCTGCAGTGATGCTTGAGCGTGTTGTGGAATTTTAAATGTTTTGAGCGTTTTCCTTCAGAACAAGAAAGGTAATGGTTTTCCAGCTGTAAGCCATTCCGAGCATTCGGAAACGGTCATGCTCTGTGCTGCATTAAATGCAGTCTTGCCTCGCATGCGCTTTTCTTCAATTGCATTTAATACGGCATGGGGGCATGGGCGCGTGAGCCTGGGAGTATGTGAGGAGGTTACCAAAAGCGGATGGTTACCAAGGAGGGAAATGATTGTTCTTTTTGAATTTTTGTGGGTTATCCAGGCTTTTCAAACCTTTACGCATCCAAGCAAATTCAGAACAATTAGATTTAGGGAGAAGGTCTATTACTTGATTCTCGAGAGTGTCTGTTGATCCCCGTAACCCTAGGTTTCTAGAATCGCCATTTCTCCCAAATCCTCATTCTTAATCCAATTTAAACTCCCATGGCTGGTGGAAGCTCTCCAAGTGAATCCGTGGTGAGTGGCATGGCGCAAATGATAGAGGAGATGTCTCCTCATGTATCTCCTCTTCAAGATAATATTCTGGAAGCAATTCTGGCGAGAACAGTGGGAGATGAGGGAGAGAGTATTCCGTTGTCCGTACCAGTCTCCAGTGTGAGCAGGGTTGGCCGCGATGAAGAACTAGACGCGGTGGTGCAAGGAATGCACGAGCGTGCCCCGACAGATATAGCAAGGTTATTTGAACAATGCGATAATTCTATATTGATGATCCAACAGGGCGAGAGGCTCCTTCCGGTGACCAATACTGCAATAAGGCCTTAGGATCATAAAGTCACCATGGCCATAAACCTCGAGGAAGTGGGGACTCCTGATCGTTCAACAGAAGAGGAGCCTCCGAGGAAAAGGCGAAAGGGGAAGAAAACCCTTACACAAGTGAGAGTGTCAAATCCTCACCAAACTGACAAAACCCCAGCAGAAAAAAAAACCACCATGACCTTCGAGGAAGTCTAGAAGCTAATGGATGATACATACTGGGCTCCGAATTTGGGGGTGTGCGTTCCTGGTGAAGACGAGCATGTCAATGATCCCCCCGAGGGTTGGATGACGGTTTACAAAGATTCAGTAACCTTAGGAGGCTTACGATTCCCCATCCCACAGAAGACGATGGACGTACTAAATTATGTTAACCTGAGCCCCTCGCAGGTCCTTCCCAATGGGATTGTGTTCATCAATGCCTTCATAGCTCTGATGAAGGCCACTGGCCAAGAGTCATCAATAAGTAACTTCACGAGGCTGTTTCAGGTCGCTCGGTCTCCCCGCTCTTCCCCCAAGGATGGTTTCTACTACATATCATCCAAGAGGCACCTGAAGATAGTAAATTCTCCGAAGACTTCCCACGGCGAGACATGGAACGAGAAGTTCTTCTTCGTGACGGGCCCACCTGAGATGTTCGGGGTCCAAAAGAGGTGGGTGGTTCATGGGGATGAGCCGCTGGTGAGGGAGAGACCCCTATCTATAACTTTTAAGAGCTGGGCCAAGAGTGTGTCTTCGCAATGAGATAGTTAAATACTTTCGTAGAAGCGAGAAGCTTATTACAAAATAAAGAAGTCATGTTCTGTTTTGGGCTCTCAATCTCCCCTCAAATGGTCGAGCGTCCCCCCACACGTACAATGGAGAAAGATGGTTAGGACTTAGGAACTAATTTTGCTAACTCTTACTAATTTTGAGTGTGTCTTCCATTTCCAATACTTAGTTTTTGTTTTGTTGAATATCCCTTTGACATTCGCTTCTGTATCTTGCAGTAATCGAAGTATTAATGGCAGGAAAGACATCGTCTAGGCTCGCTTCGCTCCTCAAAGAGCCCCTCGCGGCTGCTTCGGCCCCTCAACAGCAACATGTCCCTCGAGGTGGGAATGATCGGGGCACTGGTGGAAGAAATAACAGCGGTCACGAAGGCCGGGGCGACGGTCGGGGGCGCGGGAGAGGTTTAGTCGACGAGCAAAACCTCTCTGGCTCGGAGAGTGGGGAGAATTTGGAGGTAGTTGTCACCCCTCTGGTGTGGAAAAGGTCGAGTGCAGAAGCTCACCTTGGCTTGGGGGTGGAGATCCGCGAGGGTGGATCCGAACCCTCGAGAAAGAGGACGTGGATGAGAGACCCTGCCCAGGTGTCAAGCAAGGGGAAACAACTGATGGTGGAGCCTGTCGAGGGCGACGATGGTTACACCTCCTCGTCTGAAGAGGAGGATTACTAGAAGTTTGAACTGGTGGGAGACGTTCGGTATAAGAGGAAGGCTGCTGATGGGCCAGTATTGTTGAAGAGAGGGCTTTCTGCTCGGCACAAGAGTTCAAGTATCTTCGAGCGGGCCCAATTTTGAGGTGACCATACTCAATTAGTCAATCAATCTGCCTAGGAGCTTCTAGCCGACGCGAGCCATGCCCTCACTGCCGTAAGTATCCTTCCAATATTTTTACATACCTTGCTGTCGTTCAACATTCCCTTGCTCCACATTACCTTCTCTTTCCAAGTCTGCAGGGGGTATTTCCCCGACTAAAGAGCCTGGAGAGACACTCCAAAGTCAATGCGGCTCATAAGACTAAGTACAAGAGGTTGGCGAGGATGCATGACCCTGATGTTCTCCGTCGGGAATGCACAGAACTAACCAATAGGCTCAAGGCTGTCGAAGATGAGCACACTAAGACTAAGGAGGCTCTGAGGAAAATGGATGAGTAATGGAAAGCCTTAAATCAGTAGCATAAGGAGGCGAAAGAGTCTTAGCGTTTGGAGAAGGAGGGGATGCAGAAGGTCCTCAAAGAGAAGGACAAGAAGCTGAAGGAAGCGAGCACCCAGAGGCATTTTTCAACCCTCGAGGTGCGGGTTGCTAAAGAGGCCCTGGAGAAATTCATACACTCGAAAGTGTTTGATTTGATGGCGAACCTTCACTGTTTTGCCAATGCTACCCTCTTTTACTGGAGAGAAATTGGGCAGCTGATCAAGCTGGGACTGGCGCCTGCTAACGCTCGCAGCGACACTCGGCTGGATATGGCGAGGGATGAAAATCTCGAGGAGATCCCTGGAGTTGAGGGTGGGGGTGACTAAGAGAAAGTGCTAGAGCTTGAGTACGCTGAGTGGTCCATACCCATCAGGCGGTTTTCCTCGCTGCAAACAGGCCTCAACAAAGGCGACTGACGCTCGAGGAGGATGTTGGAGTTGGACCCTCGCAAGCTGGAGAGCCCCTCAACTTGATTCCTCTGTCTGTGGCTCCTCCTGAGCCCAAACAACCCTCGGTCTCCAACGCTCCCAATGAAGAGAAAGCTGCCTTCTAGAGCCTATCTGCCTTCAAGTTTCCTAATTTTCTCCATTCTAGTTTAAGTTTTCAAATGTTCTTGAACAATTTCAGTTTCTATTTTGACTGTAGCACTCCATGTAATTTCTGTCATGTTTCCCGAATTGTTTTCCTTTGATGAATGACACCTTGTTTTACTCCAATTTTGTTGAATTTTGATAATTATTTTTCCGCACATATTTGAAGTATGATGATTCATTGTATGTTGGTTGATACTGGTTGTCGTAGGCCTTAGAAACATCATTTTGCTGCTTTTGTTTCTGTTGGATAGTGAAGTTGATTGAGTGATTGTCTGGGCTCGAGGGTGTACCCTCACGAGGGTTACCTGGCCAGCTTGAAACTAAGGAGAGTACACAGAAGCCCAATTATGCGGAAAACATCCCAAGTATAGGATGGATTCGAGCGTGATGACCACTGAGAACCTCTGACCATAAACTTGAACTTAGAAATTTTTGTAAAATTTGCTAAGTGTTTGAATTGGAAGCGGTATATTATGAGATTTCGAGCACGAACTAGGGCAATCCTAGTTGGTCTGTTTCATATATGTTTTAATCTACTGAATCTGCTCGCTTTGATGGACTAGAGTAGTGTTATGTAGCGCTATTTCGACACGGGGTTTCCTCAACATGGAGTTAGCTTATTATTTGTGAAATAATAAGTAAAATGCCTTAACCATTTTCATTCCATGCTCATGTTCTTGTCAAAGAAAATACAATGTGCTTCAAAGGGAATGATACAATACTTATACGTAAAACCTCCTAAGGTTACAAGCAGTCCATGGTCGAGAGAGACGCTCGCCTTGCAAGGTTTCTAGTAGGTAGGTGTTGTTTGGTCGTACCCGTATGACCTTGAAGGGGCCTTCCTAATTAGGGTCTAACTTGCCTACATGCTTAGAGATTTGAACTATTTTGAGAACTAAGTCTCCTAGTTAGAAAGTTCTCTCTTTAACACGCTAGTTGTACTGCGAGGCAATTGTGGCCTTGTACTTGTGGATGCAAGCCCAAGCGGTGTCCCGCTTTTCGTCAAGTAAATCTAATTCGAGCGCACGATTGCTATCATTAGCAACGGGCTCGAAATAGATTACGCGTGCAAATTGTTGTGCGAGCTCTGCAGGTATCATTGCCTTGGATCCGTACGTTAGGGCATAAGGGGTTTCGCCTGTTGCCGCTCGTGGGGTAGTCCGATACGCCCAGAGGGCTCCTACGAGTTCCTCGGCCCATTCTCCCTTCTTACTCTCGAGCATCATTTTCAGATGTTGGAGTATAATCTGGTTGCTTACCTCAGCTTAACCGTTGGCCTGAGGATGGCCCACGAAAGTGAAGTGTTGCTCAATGCCAAGTTCTGAGCACCAATCCCGAGTATCCGCTGCAATGAACTGGGATCCGTTATCCGAGATGAGTACCATCGGAATGCCGTATCTGCAGATGATGTTCTTCCATATAAAATCTCTAACTGTGCGAAATGTGATTTTACCAACAACTTCTCTCTCGGCCCACTTCGTGAAGTAATCCACCGCTATGATTGCAAACTTTTGTTATCCGACCGCCATGGGGAAGGGACCTACAATATCAATGCAACACTGGTCGAAGGGCTATCATACGTCGACAGGAATCATCCGAGTTGAGGGAAGTTGTGGGATGTTTGAGTGGAATTGATATTTGGAGCATTTTTTGGAGTAATTAATGGCATCTTGCAAGACCGACGGCCAATAGAATCCGCTCCATAATACCTTTTTTGCTATGATCCGACCAATATAATGGTTTCCACAACTTCCACCGTGCACATGTTCCAACACTTCCTTTGCTTGCGAGGGTCTCAGGCACCTCATGGTTGGTCACTGAAATGAGCATTTGAAGAGCCTTCCCTCGCTATCCAGCGAGAATTTGGGTGCTTTATTCCTTATCTTTCTAGCTTCGATTTTATCGCTCGGATAGATTTTGTTTTTTAAGAACAAGATGATTGCATCGAGCCACCATAGCTCGGAAGGGTCAATCATACTCACCTGCTCCGAAGGCTTGCTTTCTACTATTAGGGGTTCCTCGATTCTAAGGAAGGTGAATGTTCGCTCACATGCTCCATCTATTGCTGAAGCAAACTTTGAAAGAGCGTCTACACGTTCATTTTCCGCTCGCGGGACTTGCAACAGATGAAATTCCTTGAACTCTGCTATGATTTCTTTGGCTTTTGCTAGATAACCCACCATGGTGGTTTCTCGAGTCTTATAGGTAACATCAATTTGGCTCGCGATCAACTGCGAGTCCATGTAGGCCGTCATCCTGAGACCTTGGATGAGAGCTTCGTACTCTACTTCATTGTTGGTAACTTCGAAGGCAAGCTTGATCGCATAGTTAATCTCTACTCCCAAAGGATCCATGAGGGTCACTCCGGCTCCCCCCTGTGAGATCGAAGAACCATCCGTATGCAGCAGCTATAGACCTTCTGCTTCGCGCGGAGCAGAATCCAACCCAAAGCGTTCTACCAGAAGATCCGCTACTGCCTGCGCTTGTATCGATGTGCGGGGCTCGAAGTTGTTGTCAAATTGGCTTAGCTCAATAGACTACTTGATTAGCCTTCCGAAGACATCAGGCTTGGCCAAGACTTGCTTGAGGGGTTGATCTGTGAGCACTGTTACGGAGTGTGCTTGAAAATAAGGCCTTAACCTCCAAGAGGCGTTGATGAGGGCAAAGGCAACCTTCTCAATTTCCACATAGCGCTTCTTTGCGCCCTGCAAGGTTTTGCTCAAGTAGTATACGTGAAGGTGCTTTCACACGCATACTATGATGAGTACAGTGCTCGTGACTTTTGAAGAGACAGAGAAATAGACAAACAAGGGTTCTCCTTCGACTGGTTTTGTTAAGAGAGGAGCGTACGAGAGGTACTGTTTCATGCTCTGAAGGGCCTTCTCGTACTCCTAGTCCATGCAAAGTTTCGAGCATTGTGCAAGATCTTGAAGAAGGGCAGATTCCTATCAGCGGACTGAGAGATGAATCTGTTGAGAGAGATTATCTTCCCTACTAACACTTGAACTTCCCTCACGATTTGAGAGAAGGGGATATCCAGGATTGCCTTGATCTTCTTTGGATTTGCTTCGATCCCTCGATGGCTAACCACGTAGCCTAAAAACTTGCCACCTCAAACCCCAAAGGTGCACTTCGAGTGGTTGAGCTTCATGCCAAACTGTCTGAGTATACCGAACGCTCGAAGGAAGTCACTCAGGTGAGAATCTTGACGCTCGCTATTGACAATCATATCGTCCACGTAAACTTTTATGGGCTTTCCTATCTCGGGCTCAATCATCCGGTTGACGAGATGTTGATAGATGGCTCCAGCATTCTTGAGGCCGAATGGCATGAACAAGAAGCAATACACTCCGACATGCACCACAAATGAAGTTTTTGGGCGATCTTTGGGAGCCATGAAGATTTGGTGATATCCTTGGAAGGCATCCATCATGCTCATGAGCTCGCAGCCCGCAGTTGAGTCCAATAATTGATCTATGCGGGGCATAGGGTAGGGATCCTTCAGGCAGGCTTTGTTCAAGTCCGTGAAATCGTTGCACATGCATTATTTGTTTGTACTTTTGGGCACAAGAATGACGTTGCAGAGCCACTTTGGGTAGAGAATTCCTCAATGTACTGAGCATCGAGCAATTTATTAACCTCTTCTTCAATTACCTATTTCTGGAACCCAAGAACATGTCTCTTCTTCCACTTAATTGGCTTAAAAGCGGGATCCACGTTAAGCCTGTGGATTATGATGCTCGGGTCGATGCCAGTAAGATCTGAGGCCTTCCACGCAAAAAGGTCCAAATTTTACCAAAGAAAATCAATCATAATGACTTGTGCTACCCCCTCGAGGTTTGAACCTATCTGGGTAGTTTTCTCTAGGTTGCTAGGCTCTAATTTGATGGCTATGTATTTTTTGGTAGGCTAGATTCTGACTTCAGGGCGGGGTGCTTCGAGCGCCCTTTTCTTTCCTGTGAGGTGATTGTCGATCTTCTTCGTGGGTTGATCTTCCTCGCTTTCAGAGGATTCTTCGACCGCTCCTGGGGGATCATCGCTTGCGGCAGCCTTGGTTTCTCTCTTCTTGTTTTTCTTTTTGTAAATTTTGGCTCGCTTACGCTCGGGCCCATCCTCATCGAGCTTGGGAAAATCCACTGTTTTATTTATGGCTCCTGGCTGGATGGTCTGTTTAGGTTTGTGTCTCCGAAGAGACAATATGTAGCTTTCCCAGATTTCTTTTACATTGCACAACACCTCTCCTGTTCCCTCGGGAGTGGGGAATTTGAGTTTTTGATGGTAGGTGGATATGACAACTTCGAAATCAACGAGGGCTGGTCGTTGTAAGGTAAGTCCACCTCTACAACTGCATAAAGAACGTAAAAAGTTTTATGCTGTGGGGCGCGACTTAAAGAGGTGGCCAAAGCATACCTATCCGCGAGGGACAATCTCGGAACCCCCAAAGCTAATGAGGGTTGTTCTGAGGAGTTCGAGGGGAATATTCGTGATGTTCATCTTTTGAAACGTTGAGTAAAGTAAAACATTAACTGAGCTTCCACTATCAAAGAGAACTCTCTTTACAACATGGTTGTGCACGTCTAGACTAACCACCATGGGGCAGTCAGAAGTCTCACTGGCCTCATGAGGTGTTACAATATGCTCTAGATCCCTATCAGTGAAGCCGATAATGTGGTTTTCCTTCAAACGTTGACTGGCTTCTAGAGAGTACACAGATTGGACTCGTTGGGACTTCTGATCATAGTTGCGCACAAACCTTCAACAGGAGGCGTTTGAATTTGTAACACCCCGTATTTTTGAGTCGACAGGTAAAATATGTGATTTAATTTAAGTTTGCATTTTATTTGAAATTATGTGAATTTTGTGAATTTAATTGCATTTTATTGTATTTCATTTAATTTGATTGTCAGAGAATCGAACCTGGAACCACCTTGAACCGAAACAAATTAAACCTAGAAAACCAAGAACCGAACTCGTAGCCTTGAACCAAATCGGTTCAGCCTTAAAGGCTTGAACCCCTCATTTCTTCCTCATTTTCCATACTTAGCCATTTCAAGGAAGAAGAGCAAGGACAAGCCCCAAGCCATTTGATCAACTTCAAGACACCGTTTCTCTCTCGTTTCTTCGCCAAATTCCAAGTAAGTTTTGGAAACCCCACGAGATCCTCTATCATCTACTCCGATCACTTTTTCGTGAAAATTGTTGCATATATGATTTTGAGCATTGAGGTGAATAGTTAGGTCATATTGCATATATGTTGGTTTTGAACACTTGAATGCATTTGGTTAGATTTGGACTTCATATATGAGTTATATATGTTGCATTTATTGTGTATATAACTTGGTTTTGGTTAGCATTGGCATTAATGGCTTGTAGCCAAATTTGATCATAAATGCATATAAATGGGGATTGTGATTCTTGCATCCATTTTTTGTTTTCTTGTTGCTTATGCATTAATATATGATCCTAGATGTGTTGTTGATTTTGTGATGCACTGGTATGGACCAATTTGAGTGTTGTGGTATTTTTGGGATTGAACCCCTATTTTTCCGTATGCTCTGCCCAGATTTCTCAGTCCAAACGGGCATTTGGGACCTTAGTTCATTTTGCAAACGGTCGTTTGGACTGCGCAGGATTTTTAAAATTATCTCTATGAAACGGCCATTTGGACTTTTGCTCTGTTTTGCAAACGGCTGTTTGGGGATGAAAATCTGTTACAAAAGCTTTTTGAACGCCCGTTTAGATTTTCTACTAGTTTTGCAAAAGGGCGTTTGGAAAGGAAAATTTGGTTACAGACGCAACTTGAACGGCCGTTTGGGTTTCCTTTGGAAAAACCGAAATGGCCGTTTGGGAAGCATTTTCTGGGAACAGACGTATTCCACACGAGCGTTTGAAATTTGTTCTGAAAACCCAAACGGCCATGTGAGATGCCACTGTCCGTTTTTGAGTTTTTCGACTTTTGCGGTTCAATACCTTTGACCCCTAAAGGCTTTGATATGTCATTTTTATATGTTAATAAGTATTTCTTGCGCTTGTTTTAAGTCGTGTGACTTTTTCTTGCATGAGTTGCATTTGTAAGTGCTTATATGTGACTTTTTGGAAATAATTGGTTATGTGTGTCAAGCATTCGCATATCATGCATGTCTTTAATTATTGTGCATCATTTTCAGTCCATATAGAGTCTAAGTCTCGGGTTTCTTTGTGTTTTTTTTCAAAGGAGGATCCGGTTGATGAGCCCGAGGCATAAGATCTCACGCTCACTTCACATTTTGCTTTTCTACAAGATGAGGCTAGGACCTTTGTATAGATAAGCAACCTAAAGCCTTTAGGCGACGTTTTCTTACCCCGCATGTGAACCTATTATATGTATATGTAACTTAGTGTTGGTTTTAGTATGATTATGATCTTGTGGAACAAGTTTGTACATAAAAGTTAATATATAGGTATATATGAGCCTTTCCAATTATTTCTGTTCAGTTTCTATTCTGTTAGCGAGCTAAGCCATGAAAGATTGGTTCTGTGACTGGTTCCGTGTTTGTGAGCTCAAGGAGCTATGGGTAAGAACCCTCGGGATGGTATAGGGCCGTCGAGGTTAAGCCTGTGCATAGTCTCCACCCAAGATACCACGTGCGACCTCAAGAGCTAGGGAAGGCGTGATATTTTGATGCATTCGATTATCCGAGGAGGACCCGTAGAAGGTTAGCTACCTCTCGGGGGTTTGATATATATATATGGATGGTTAGGATTGGTAGGTTCTTCCATCAATTGGAGTTGAGGAAGTTATGTTTATGATTTCAGTATTATTTATGCTCTGAGAAGTAGGTTGGAAGCTCGTACCCGCAGACCATCTGTTTCTGTTCAGTTATGGGAATTATGAATCGGAATAGAGATTTTGGAAATGTATATTATGGTTTGTTTTAGCTTGTAAAACCTATCTCTGGGTCATGAACCCACCTTTGATATATGCTCTGATATATGTATATAGTGTGGGGTGTGCGTTAGCCCCCTCACTCAGTCAGTTGACTGATTTCCTCCGTTTACTTTTCTTCAGTTGCAGGTCCTTTATCGGGAGCTAGGCGGAGAAGTTTCTGCACGTGTACACTTACTGGTCTAGGTCCTTAGTGCATACATCCCTACTTACACTTTGTATTATGTATTGATTTGATTACTTGGAACTTTATATATGAATTTTGTAGGCCGTGTCGGCCATTGCACATGTTGTATGGAACCTTGATGCATGAATGTACATATGTTTTACTTGGTTTAAATTTACAGCTTCCGCGCACTCGGAGTCGTTGTTAGTTAGCTTCGTCTAGCTTAGTGTGTGTGTGTGTGGTCACCCGTTCACTAGGATTTGGATTTGGGTACGGATTATTTGTGACCGGATTTAGGTCTTGGTGCGGGGATGTGGTCCCTACTTGTGGGGTGCTACATCTCTAAGTGGTATCAGAGCGTGGTTGCAAAACCGGGCTCTATTGTCGTGTGGGTTTGTCTAGGTCGTACAACTTAAGATTATGTGAATACATGATTATGTGATTACTTGAATTGTGTGACTATGTGATTTGAATATTTGATTACGTGACTACTTGTTTAATTTACTAATTGTGTACACATACATATACTAATCAACATGCATACATATTGTTGAATTTGTGATTTCAGGATGCCTCCGAGACGTAGAGATCGCGAGCAAACACCTGACTTGAATCACCCACTGCCACCACCACCTCCCGTAAATGTCGAGAACATAGTCCAAGCCCTCTTGAATCAATTACAACAAAACCAACAGAATCAAGAGGGGCATGATGCTCCAAATGCGTATAAAGAATTCCGAAGCAACAACCTGCCAAAATGGTACGGTGGCGATGATATCAAAGCCGAGGAATGGCTATCGGAGATCAAGGGGATTTGGGAGATATGCCCCAAAAACTCCCAAGAGAAGGCGATATGTACAGGCCGCTTTATTCAAGGATAAACGACAAATTGGTTGAAGGGAGTGAGATCTAAGCTCGAGAGGACGGGCGTGGAATTCACTTGGGAGGTATTTGTACAAGAATTTCAAGAGAAATACATACCCCCAAGAGCCCAAGAATGACGCCTCCAAGAATTCGAGGATTTAAAGCAAGAAAATCGGACGATGGAGGAGTACTTATTGGAATTCGAGAGGCTTTCACCCTATGCCACCCACATCACGGACAACGATACCCACAAAGCCCGACATTTTCTTCACGGGCTTTGTTATGAGATTTAAGTGGCTCTTCAAGCCACCAATGTGAGTACGTGGGCAAAAGTAACGAAGAGGGACATTCAAGTTGAGGCCCAAAAGGCAAGATTAAGGCCTCCACCTTTCTCCACTTCTTCTCAGGGTTCGGGGTCCGGGTCTGGATCGGGCAAGAGACCCGTTTCTTACACTGTAGGACCACCTATCCCACCAGCTTTGCACCCCCAGGGTTATGGAAACAAGAAGCCCCACATTATCGGCCCCGCAGTAGTCCGAGCTCTTCATGCACCGGCTCCCCCAGCTCCGATAGCTCAGGCTCCAGTCAAGTGCACTTATTGTCAGAGAAACCACCCGGTGGAGCGTTGTTGGAAGCTCCAGGGCAAGTGTTACATGTGCGGGTCTTCTGAGCACAAGATCGATAAATGCCCGCAGAAGAGGCCGACTATTCAGGCACGTGCTTATGCCCTTGAGGGCGAGAAGGAGGACGCCGAGATCGACCAAAATACGGTGGTGGAAGGTACGATCACCATACATGGCATCTCATTACATGCATTGTTTGATCTCGGGGCTACGCATTCATTCATTACCCGGTATATTGTTGCATCCTTACCTGTGTATGCTGAGATATTTGCACATGTGTATGTGGTTGTTCGCCCTTGGGAGGTCGGTTGGAGACAGACAAAGTATTCAAAGGTTGTCCGGTTTGTTTTGCAGAGAGGGTTATTCCACCCAATTTG
>JBBMKE010116188.1:0-16487 GCA_037834125.1 Lippia alba | reverse complement strand
GAGGATAGTCTTGCTTTTCTGTGCAGTCTTTTTGGCCACCTGTACAATCATTTTACATACATCATACAGAAATCACTTCAGGTACTGACACCTTATTTTCCCCTAAGAAGAAAGTACATACCATGGACAGAAATAGTAGCCATTCTTCTATGCTTAGGAAATAGGATCAATGCAACTGTCAGTATATGATCGTAGGAACCACCTCTTTAACTTGATAGAGAAATCCTACTGTTATTACCTCTTCGACTTTAGTCTTTCCAAAAACTTTATCTTTATTTTCCGAGAATCCCTTCCTCAAAACATGCTGGTAGTAGCAGCAGCCGTACCCTGCATAGCATTTCTTGTGTATGGCTGTTGGAAAATTGCCCATCGGCTTTTGACTGCAGACCCCACTTTTTCAGCCACATCAGAGACATTTACTTTTACATCTTTTGCAACATCCCCGACAAATGTTCCAGTTCTTCTTCCCGCTTCCTTAAGCTTCTCCCCTGTTCATCACCATTAGGTTTACCTCACACAAGTGCGGATAATGAAAGAGAGTACAACTGCGAAATATAATTTAAAATACCTGAGGTTTGGCAGTAGCCTTGTCTTGCCACTGCGGCGAAGCAACTAAAGGCATTTGAAGTGTCCTAACAGTTGATTAGAAATATGAATTTACCCAATCTGATATAATATAGGAACAGAAAAAATAAGGTCAAAACTCAAAGCATTAGCCAAATTTCATCTGGAAGCAATTTTTTAGGAAATAGTAATAGTTCTTGACGCTTATTCTGGTCCAAATCACTTCTACAGTCACTGCCAAAAGCTTACACCAAACCAAACTCACTTATACCATACAAGTTGATCTTGCGATTATCTTTACCCTTCCTTTCGACTTTATTATTAGAAAACGGGATCAGAATACAGTGATTGGCAACGAAAGAAAACTTCTGAATTCGAGGATAATCAGTCGAACGATCTCAATAGGATCACAAACATCACAAATAAAAGCTTCGATTAGTCAACAAGAGTGATACAAGAAAAGAAGATACTGGCATATTGCATCAATCATGACTCCAACAGCCGCGAAATTAATTAGGAAATCCCAACAAATAAATAAACTAACAAACCCAATAAGCAAACTCCATCCGATGTCATGATCTCAAGAATACAAAATAAAAAGAACAAAAATCTCGTATATGTTCTTCACTTGATTCCATGAAATAAACATAAGAGCATACTCCGATCGACTTCTCAAAACGCCATCGAGAGAGAGTAAAGTTAGGGTTTTTCTAACCTTTTCTAGTGCCGATCAATCAATCGGTTGGAATTCGAAGAAAAAGAAGAAAAATCTTCATCTTTAAAGAAGAAAAGTACGGATTTTTATTTAATAGTGTTGAGTTTTATACGAGGAAAGAGGAAAAAATCAGGGCTTTTGATTGAGGAACTGTAGACGTGGTGGCTATATGTGCTCTGCTTTAACGGTCGTGCTGCCCTCCCGCATTTCAAATTAACTGCGGATGTTGCCACATTTAACTTAGATTTTATTGTGCCTAAAAAAAAAAAAAAGATTTTTGTTTAATCATGTCTTATCTTTGGTTTATTTATGTTAAATAGTTATTATTTGAATTTTTTTTTCCACACACACGCCAAAAAGCTAGAAAAATTATTCAAACTCAAATTATTTTGGAGAAATAAGTCATAATCATTTAGATCTGTTCCTGAACTTGATTGTTGGTAACTAAAACATAAAGTTTACTTTATTAAGATAAATTGATATCATTTAATTGAATGAGAAAATACTTCGATAAACCAAAAAAAAAAAAGGAAATGAAGAACTGCACCCATACTTTAACTTATATACGTTAATATGATTAATAAAGCCGATTTTTGAAGGAACGAGGGGAAAAAAAGAAAAGGATGTTTTTATCATTTGAAAAGGGCATACTTTTGTTTATTTGATGCACACAAAATTGAAGATTGTGAATATAAATCCAAAAAATTCGAGACTAGAACAGAAACACAATTTCCCTAACATTTTCAAACTCACTAAAATACTTCAAATGATCAATTTTTATTATTATTTGCAATTGATTAACAATAATTGTATCTGACTAATTAATTTGAGCTCATGTTATTGTGAACTTAGGTATATTTGGTAGAAGATACTGTTATTATTTTGTTATTATCTTTAAGAATATTGTTCTGTATTATATTTAGGATATAATTAATTGTAATTATTTTATAAAAATTATTAAATGGAGAAACAATTTAGACTTTCAATCACTAAATTAACTTGAGTGTGTATCTAATTGCATCATAAAAAATAAAATTCAACAAATTTTAAATTTTTTTATGTACATGCCTGCTTTGTTGATGGCATGAAACCCCTTGAAATCATGGTCAAGGACTGACATCTTCTCATTAAAAAGGTTACGCGAGTATGAAACTAGATCGCTCTTAATACCATCTTTGAAAATATGAAAAAAGGATCAGGATTCTTGCTACATCACACCAATGACATTGAATTTTGGTCCAATAGTATGCCCCTAGCACATTTGGCGTTTTAGGCTGCGATTACTTCTTTGGCGTTTTAGGATTGGCTGCGTTTTAGGCATTTTGGTCCAATAGTAAACTAAAAATTGTTGGTCTCTTTGGCGTCGTGTAAGCTGATTACTCAATAAAGCATTGTATGCATCTGTTATTGAAACTGCGGGGCGCGCAAAAGACTTTAAAACCGTTCCATTCACAGTCACACTTCTCACTCTTTCATCCTATTTGATTCCTTATCATCCCATCTCATTTTAAAGTTCATCTCCTCAATTTAGAAATTTCATTGTTCATTATCTTCTCAGAAAATTCAATTAGAATCCAGTGGATCCCTTACCTTTGTTATAGTACTACTGCCCTTGATATCTCAATTCCATCAAGGAATCAGCCACTAAATTTACTCAAAGTCTATCGACATGGTTACATTCAATTCAACACAGATAGCAAACAACAGACCTACACAAAACAACAGAGACCATTAGTTTCAACAGACCTACACAAAACAACACAGGGACAATTAGTTTCAACAGACCTACACAAAACAACACAGAGACAATTAATTTCTTACATAGCTAGGAAAACGTAATCGACTTAACTAACAATAGGACATAAGATCTCCATGTATTCATGCGTATGAAACCTGAATTCTTCATCCTCAACCACATGTCCTTCGTAGATCACTTCGAAGCTTCCGTTCAAGAGATTCAATCTAATCAACTTTTGGGGGATGTAGAGAATAATGAATGAATCTTTATCTTCTTCTCCCCGAATCAATGAAAGTATATAGTATTTGTAGCAGCCCAGGTCCATCGGTCTATGCCCATTGTCGGTGATGGTTTGTGGAAAAGCAGCAACAAGACCAGACAAATCTACCTTAAACTTCACGAAAAACTCTGAAAAATTTTCATCTAACTCGTACACCTCAAACTGTATCGTTGGCTCCAGAATACAAACGTAATGTAAGTGATTGCATGATTGGCCACAGTACCGTTTTTGAGTCAAAAATCGTGTGTAGTCGTGTGGTTTTGGAGGTGTAGCGACTTTCCCAACTGTCTCAGTTTTGAGATTGAAGTAGAGACAATGCCGATCTTTGGTTTCAAACCAATGAATCGCCCCATTACAATATACCCCGGTATCATAAAGACCGGGGCAAAATTCGAAACACTTTTTCCATGCTCGCTCCTCCGAAGAATAGAACCCAAGCACAGCTGAATTCAAACCTTCTGGCCAAAGGGCAATGACTTTGTAATGTGTCGAAACCGGTGGATCAAAAGCCAAAATTAACTGAAGCGGTTCACGCTTGCTGGAGCCTCGAAATTCTGGAAGGCAGGAGATAGTCTTGTCACATGGATTTACGACATAGTATTTTGTGGCATCATTACCTTTTGAACTGAAAGAAGTCCGGTCGGAACAAAGAAACAAGCCATTACAGCTGTCCACAATCTCAGTCAATGGCTGATGTTTGGTGAAATTCAATCTAGTAAATGACGGTTTTGGTGGCTGTTGGATGGAGAAGGGGATATAGGTAAATAGTGGATTGGGCGTTAGATCTTCGGCATAATCATTTCTGACTAGGAGACCTGTGGCTGCTTTGGGCGATCGGTTATAATCATGAATAAATTCCTGGCTTGAAATTAAAGAATCCCAGTATTTTGCAACTACACGGAAGCGGCATAGCATTCTTACTGGCAGTTTTAACAGCAACTCTCTAATGAGATGTTCCGGTGGAGTCCCACCTTCGGACGGTTTCAAGGGATTAAAGCTCCTCAAGAATTCGAGCGTGATATCCTCCTTTACCTGAGATGCCAAGGATCAGCGAGTAATGCAGTTAAAAAGGGTTACATGTCCAGAGTCCAAGTACTAGATATATTCATGTTAGAGAGAAAAAGCATAGGGATAATAAATTATATACCACTTTTTCAATTTCTGCTTCCAACTTATCCAAATCCTCTCTGCTTGGTTTGGAGGAAGGAGAAGTGTGTTTATTCTCCTGCATATTTCACATCATATCAAATAATTAGATAAAAAGAGAAAGAGTGATATCTCAAACTTCAAAAACCAACAATTGGAGTACATGTATACCTTAAGATATTCCTTGACATCGTTAGCTAGAGGGGAGAGTGCGAGAGAAGCAACGTTCGAAACGCTGGTCATGAATTTGACAGCTAATTCATCTCCAGTCAAATTGAGAGTATTGGGGCTGAAGACGGATCCATTTTCATAAACACAGACAATCTCTAGACCGTAAGAGAAGGGCTTGATGCCCAGTTTTGAAAGGAGTGCGGCCTCAGAAGAGCCCACTTTCTGTCCCTTCTTGAGGATCTCCACAGGGCTGATGATTTCGACTGCACCCTTGTTGATTCTTGTTGGAATGTTGAGAACCTGAAAGGGAATGCATTTAAATACTATGTCACACGTACACATACAGAGAATACCGCCGCACAGGAGAAGACCAAATTCTAAGATGCTCTCTCTCTCTCTCTCTCTCTCTCTCTCTCACACACACACACACAGAAATTACCTGGAAAAAGGATGTTTGGGAGGGATCAAGGCCGGTGTTTCCAGGAGGGATGATGACATCAATTGGAGCTACTGATCCAACACGAGCAGGTGCACCAACCTGTTAAAATCATGAAATGTAAACAAATATGTGCTTGAATCTTCAAAATGATGAACCACAAAAAGTGCGAATGACTCATAAATTATGTAATGTGCATTTAGAAGAGAACTGGTCCATCTACCTTGTACTTCCCAACCTCGTCACTGACTTCTTTCAAGTCACCCTTGGTGAAGATCAACCCAACATTACCCTGCTCGAAGACAAATAATAAATACAAGCCAAAAAGAGCAACTGTAAACAAAGACGAGTCAAAGCAAGCAATAAAAACATAAAGTCAAAATGAGCAGATAAATAGCAGCATCATGAACTCAGAAACCTGTAATTGCTACCACTTTAAGTTAAACAGCCATTAATATTCACAAGTCATAACAGATTCTGAACTCGATTCAATTATTTAACCAACGGTTCATGCAAAGCCTATACGAACTCAGAAACCAAATTGCTACCACTTTAATCAGATAACCAAATTTCCAATATGAACTCAGAAACCTGTAATTGCTACCACTTTAATTCAAACAGCCATTAATACTCATGTCATAACAGATTCTGAACTCGATTCATTATTTAACTAACGGTTCATGCAAAGCCTATACGAACTCAGAAACCAAATTGCTACCACTTTAATCAGGAAACCAAATCAGATTACCAAATTTCCAATATGAACTCAGAAACCTGTAATTGCTACCACTTTAATTTAAACAGCTATTAATACTCATAATTCATAACAGATTCTGAACTCGAGTCAATTATTTAAGTAACGGTTCATGGAAAGCCTATACGATCTGATCAATACTCTTAGTCTACCACAAAAATCAGATAAACCAATTCCAATAAACTAGTTAATGAAACTTACAACCACGCGAGGCAGGAGGCTGAGAATGGAATCATTTCCAGAATTCTCTGCATGAATCCTCATACTCCTCTTCATCATTGAATTTTTACCCATGAGAAGGATTGAATGCCCCCTCAGACCTCGCCTGACGTTCTGAATCTGCTTCGAGCCAACGTGATCGGCTGCCACCACCAAAATCTTCGGATAGTCGTCGATCAAACTGCGTAATCTCCTATCATAAGCGATTTTCTTCTCAGATGCCATGATGAAGTGCTTCGTAAACCCTAGAGAGAGGAAGAGAAGTGCGAATCGGCAATCGGAGACTTCACGAACGGTGGAGAGTGAAAAATCTAGTCACGAACTCAGCGGTGGAGAGTGAAAAATCAAAAATGCGATGCCGCGGTTTTAGTCCCTAAAGAATGTTATTTATATATGAGTTTTGGGTTTTAGAAAATTAATCTTTAATTTTTTAATTTTATATTTTACGGTTGATATGTATCAAATAATTTAAATCCTAACAAGATTAACAATGATAATTTTTTTTATATGCATAAGTATCGAATTTGCCAGAATTATTAAGCGTGATATTTATTTTTTTATATGCATAAGTATCGAATTTTTTCATAGTAGATGGGCAGCAATCGGGGGAGTAATACGGGATGCTGACCGTAATTGGATAGAGACTTTGTCATGAAAGTGAACACTCCAGAGATCGTTGTGGCGGAACTTTTGGGACTAAGGGAGGGTCTCAAACTCGCGTGGGAAAAACGCTTTGAGAATATTGAAGTGGAGAGCGATTCGAAGGTGATTGTGGACCTCATTAATAAGGGTGATACGGGGGAACACCCTCTCGGCGTGTTGCTTGAAGAACGCCGAACATTGCTGCACAAACTGTGGAACTGCAGATTAAGACATGTTCATAGAGAGGGGATCACTCTTGCCGACAAGTTAGCCAAGATGCGCCGTTCTATTAGGGAGGCGAAGTGTATTTGGGAGCACCCGCCGGAGAACTTTGTGTAGAGCGTTCGTTGTGACGTTTTACTTGTGGACCTATAATAATTAAAACAAAAAAAAAGTGTGATATTATTATTATTATTTTTTGTTAAACTCAATTGTTTATTAGTTAAGACTAAATTGAATTAATAACAAATAATCTTTTATTTGATAGACAGTATTTTAATGAAATTTTGGTTAATATTTTGTTAAATTATACTCATTTTCAATGAATTATACCTAATTATAATTTTATTTAATTGCATTCTTCTCTATAATTTATAATAAATTTTAATCAATAAATAGTAACAAATTTAATGTGTATCGAAAATTAAGTACTCCAAGTCTAAATTAGTTACTATCGACTAACCAATACAAAATTAGATAAAGTTGAAGAAAATAAGAAGACTAATTAACCGTATCTAATATTTTCTTACTATATATATGAGTATTGATATGCATTTATACCCAAAAAATATAAGAGAATAAATGTATAACATTTAGTTTTCAAAAAAAAAAAAAAAGTAATAACATTTATATAGACCTATTTGAAAAGAATAAAAAATTAAATAATTAATGGGTCTGTTCTGTAAGTAAGCAAAAGTATTGAACTATTGGGTATATATACGTATTACAAAGCCCAAACAGTGAGGCCCAAAGGCCCGATAACAGCTAACAGCCGAACAACCAAATGATGCAAACTCGCGTTTTTTCTCCAGTCTATTTTACACGTTGTCATTAGCATTTGGTGGTGGTATTCCGGCAATGCACCTTGCATCGTTTACGATTATGGCGACCGCCGTTCCGTGACCGGACGTCGGAGTTTGTTTCTCTGTCGAAGACGTTGAGAAGGATCGGAGGAAATGCAGATGCTCCGTCCTAATCTCAATTGGTTAACTATATTGCAGTTACTCCGGGTCGATCCGAATTTAACAAGAATGCTTCCAGAATAGGCCTTCGAATTCACCAAACCTCGCAGAAAATCGAACTTCTGTCCCATTGTAAGTTGCCATCTCTCTTCCAATGAATTTGTTTGTTTGATTAAATTTAGTTGATCAATTGCCGGAGTAGATTGGTTTTAATTCATTTAAGAAGTATCGGGATGACGTTTCGATGCGATTTTGAGCTAGATTTGATGTAATTTGGACTTCCAAAGTTGAGATTGGTTCTGGTTGAAAGGAATACTAGAACGTGATTTCGATTTGCTGAATAGATGTTATTGTCTTTCTTAACCATTTGATATAAGAAAAATAATTTAGTATTTGAATCATCCTCTCATGAAATGGAGAGCTGTTTATATCAAATTCGATACTGAAGTAGAATCTGATCCTCGTTCACCATTTATCAAGCTTTGGTAAACTAAAATGTTCAACTTCTCCTGTTCATTGTGTTTTCCAACACGTTTAAGCTTTCAAAAAGTGCTTGTTTGACACCCTCAAAGACCTTTGCAGAGATATACTCACAGAAAGGATATTGACGCTCTCTAATGAAATGTTTCCCAGTAAATTCTCACACACGTTTCTTGATTAGTCACTTTTTATCTTTATATATATGTATTTCTATCCCTATATCATTCCACACACTTCTGATCTTTGTCTTTTATGTGGTTTGCACCTATCTAAACGGAAAGGGTATGGAAAGGCTACTCGGTTAAGAAAGGACTCAAGTATGCTCCAAAAAGGAAAAAGGTGGCTATTGATTTAACTCGCGAGTCGCGAAAATTTACAGAGGTAACCCTACACTTGGCTTGTTTCGTTGGGTTTGAAATATTTAGTATGGCAGGTTATCTGAATAAGCATCGAGGAAAATGGTTAAAACTGCCCTGTTAACTGAATTCTTTCTAGGCAGTGACTATAATTTTTAGGCCGATTGTACTCGATGGTGCTATAATATGGTTTGAATTCTTGTACCATCTTTGTTGAAATCTAAAGCTATTGTTGTTATAATTTCTTAAAATATGTTGGAATTGTGATTTGATGTGCTGCCACCTATTTATGGAGCTTTGGGGATACAATTGCTGTTGTACTTGGTTATAGAAATTCTGTATGGGAAAAGAAGAAACAAAATGCTTTGCTGCAGAATTTCAATCTATCATGGAAGGAGAGAAATAAATGTGTGTGATACGTAAACACTAAGTCCACCTGTTTTCGTTCTTTTCTTGTGGCCTGTGTATGCACTATCTTGTCACTGGAAGCTTGTCGGTTTCCTTGCTTCATTTGATCATTAGAAATGTGAGTGTCTTGAGGATAGTCTTTTGGTGTTCAATGATGTTCAATCAGATTTGAGTTGTATTTCTTGGCATATATGTTTGTATTGTCTAATTAACTGATTATTATTCTCCTATTTTCTTTGAAGGGGTGATTGGAAGGACATTGAGTTTAAAGAGTATAACTTCCTCGCGAAGGGCCAGCCAACTCAAGGTAGCCGTCTCCATCCACTTACTCAAGCATGGCTGTGGTCATTTTTAATTGAATGTGCTAATTCACTTCTGGTTTAGTTACCTGTTCCCTCTTGATGTTGTAGGAAAGGGTACATAACTATTATGATGTCTATTGACTATCCAATTTTGTTAGCTACCTGCTGGTTGTCTATGATGGAGTACATTAGATGGGATTGGATATATCTGAAACTTACTAATAGTCACCACTCACCACACTTCAGGAAATGGTAAAAATATGTTCTGGTTGGGTGGAAAGGTCATCAGTGAGGGAGGTTGCAGATGTTTAAAATTGCATTAAGTCGATTACTGTTGTGACTTGTACTTACTGTCACGGTTTGAATTTCATTTTTCTTGCAGGTTAGACACCAAATTCAGATGATATTTTTTCAGATGGGGTAAGAACCGGACACTTGGGGTAAAATCATCTTGATGTATTCCCTCTTGCATGGCCGTAATAGCTAATTTGTCTTTCGTGGCATTCAGGTTTTAAGAGATGCCAACAAAAAATTATGTCGAAAGCAGGTATCAGTCTTGAACTTCTTATACTACTACAGAAATCTATTTCAACTATGCCACCTAAATTTCTTGTCTTGTAAGGAGATCAGAGTTAACAATTACAAGTGAACATGGACAAGTTCTATAGATGTTGTACATGAGGTAGTACTTGGTGCACAGCTTTGATGGAGATACTGATGGTTGTATGGCAGCCAACATTTTGTTATTTGAATACCACTTAACCTTGAAACTATTGTAAAGAATTGATGACAAGAAGAGACAAACTGAATGCATAATGTTGCAATCTTGGAACACGTGTAGAAAAAAGAAAATGATGGCCTCCCAGTTGGTTACCCAGGCCTGTTTGTATGAATGTTGAAATGCAAAGTTGATAATTCTAAAGGAAAACTTCCCACTATTCTCCTTTTGTGCTTTTGTTGACTTTGCTGTGCACTAAATGCAGCTATTGGAACTTCGATGCACTTTTCCAACCAAAACAGCACCCAGCTCTTGACTCCCATGAAACTTTTTTCTTGAAAGGTATGCTCAAAATTTGGATCTGTATTCTCAAATCTCAATTTTTAGTTTCTTTCAGTTCCCTTAAAGCGGTTGCTATTTCAGAACCTTCAAACACAAGAAGGTTGCCCGAAGATTATGTTGAGCGAGTTAAACGAGTTCATGAAGCTGGTGGTTATGGGTCCATGGGGTAGGCAACCCATATCCTGTAAATTTAATTTATGCAACCCTCGAATGTAAATAAGGGAAATTTTTGTTTCTGTTAGGTATGAATATGACTGGAAGAGAGAAGAAGCAAACAAGAATCTCCTTCGAACCCACACTACTGCTGTGTCCTCAAGGATGCTATATGCACTTGCACAGGTTTCTTTCTTTTAGCCTTGTCTTTTCCTTCCTTTTTTCCCCTTTATTGCACACAGTATTCCTTTCCCTTCTGTCATCATATACTTAAAAGATCATGTTTTTGTTTAGGGACCTTTCGCTCCAAAAAGATACTACTCAATAGACCGTGTTTTTAGAAATGAAACTGTAGATTGGACTCATCTTGCAGAATTCCACCAAATAGAAGGTATTCCTCTCTCTTCAGCATAAACTACTTTTCTTTTAGTTCCTTTTAGTGGTATATATGATTGATATATTGACCCATAGTAAAAGTTTGAGATTTCTTTGAGTACTTTTTTTCTTTGGTCACATATTTATGTTGTTGCTTCCTTTGTTATTTCTTGTGAAATTGGAAACCTTATAGTTGTTTCATATTGATAATTGAAATGTTTTGAGTAGGTCTTCATGATGTTAAGCATAGATAATATTCCGTTTTCTTTTCATGGTGACAAATGGTGTTCTACTGTTTTTTCTGGTTGATAGGTTTAATTTGTGATCGAGGCCTTACTCTTGGACACTTGATAGGAGTTCTTGATGCCTTCTTCTCGCGTCTGGGTAATTTACTAACTTTCAACTGATTTTTTGCCCTAATTAAAGTGAAGAGTTGGTCACCATAATATTTGCTTGACTTCAGGAGTGTCCCAGCTTAGGTTCAAACCTGCCTATAATCCTTATACTGAACCCAGCATGGAAATCTTCAGGTAAAGTAATTGTTAAATGTTATCAGTTAGCATGACTGACTTTTACCATAAAATGCTAGCTAACAAATGTCTTTGGTCAGATATCATGAAGGTTTGCAGAAGTGGGTGGACGTTGGAAACTCAGGTATGTTCAGACCTGAAATGCTGCTTCCTATGGGTCTTCCAGAAGATGTTCAGGTCATAGCATGGGGGCTTTCACTTGAAAGGTAACCGAATCTTCTAGTTATTCAGTATTTTTTCTTTATTTTTTTCCCGATAACCAAATATTTTATTTTTCACCTTTTTTGGTATTAACCAAAACTTTTTTTTTCTTTTGTGGTGGGGCGTTGGGGGGGGGGGGGGGTTGAACCCCTCTTGGTAATAATTTGTTGTCACCTTCCGGTCTTGCCCACATTAGTCAACTTATAACTTGAAAAAGTGCACTAGAGTTAAAATTGAATTTCATCAACTTTTTTGTCTTGCCCACATTAGTCAACTTATAACTTGAAATAGTGTAAAATTGAATTTCATCAACTTTTTTATCTTGCCCACAATAGTCAACTTATAACTTGAAAAAGGTACACTAGAGTCAAAATTGAATTTCATCAACTTTTTTGGTGATTGTGATTAGCCAGGTAGCATGTGGAAAATGTAAAAACGATCGCAGAAGTAGGGGGTATTGGTATTTTTTAAACGACTGGAATTTTTAGCAAAGCGGCCAAAACTCAGTGGTTATATGTATAAAGTAATTAACTATCTCTGTACACAGTATGCTTAATTTGGTGCACTTGTACACCCCTACCCCTCAATATATGCAAGACTTATGTTGGATAATGTAGAGTGATTCATCTGGATACCAACTCTTGTTTTACTTTCTTTATCAGACCTACTATGATACTTATATGGGATTGATAACATCAGAGATCTCTTCGGCCACAAGGTAAAGTGAACTCCCTCATCTCCACCTATTGAAATTTATGCTCTTATTTCAATAAACACCCTTCGGTTGTATGACTTCGTTTTCATGGCTTTATTGCAGGTGGACCTTAGTCTCATCAAAAGAAATCCTATATGCCGCCTTGGTTTGTTGATGATACCACCAACTCGTTTTGAACTCGGCACTCGGGAAATATGAAAGCTAGATTTATTTATTCTCATCAATTGCAAATTGTTTTATAGCAGTTCAAAAATATGTTACAAGATTTCTGGTGTTTTTTTGGAACCTCATTATTATTTTTATCTGATTAAGACATTGGTGTTGAATCGAGATAATATGTATGGTAACGCTTGTTTCTCGTTTGATTTCGAAATTCTTCAGCGACTGAGAAACTCATTACACGATGCGAAATTAAGTTGAAAATTAAGACTTTGCGCTGACGTAATTGGTAGTAAAATAGAATTTTGTGACAATTTGATCAAGATTCAAGAGCATAAGCTGTTAATTATGCTAATACAATTAGTTCGAATAAATTCATGCATACAATTAGATGTTATATGGCATTATATATGAGTAAGATTTGGGCTCCTCTTATTTACGCCCAGTAATTACCAAGTTGGTTCTTATGGATTGGGCCTCCTACTTTCAGTCTTACCGGTGACAGGTTCTCTGCCACTCACGGAGTCGCTCTAAAGTGTAAACGGGCGTGTCACACTCACAGGTTCTCTCTTCTCTGCACAAACGCGCATGCACACACAAAATCACTCTTCTTCCTCATCTTCTTGCCTCTTTCTTGAGCAGTGTTTCTGTATGATATAAATCCTAAGATTGCGTAAGTCATAGCTGCAGATGCTCCCTTTTTTCCCTTTTTTTTTTCCCGAATCACACGTATGCTGTTTGATGAAATATTGAGTTTTTCCATAGACAACCATTGTCGCAGAGTTTTCACTTTCCTTACATTATATTTTCTCCGACAACGTTTGTTCGCCATTTTCTGTGATTTTACATATTTCTGTGATTTACAGCCTTTATTTGCCTGCATTTCCCAGATTTTTGTGTGGGCTTTAATTTCTCTGATTGCACGTGTTGTATATTGACAATGTGCTACTAGTTTAAATGATTTCCGTAGCTTGGTTTTCAGGTAATTTGGCTTAGTGTAGTCAGTTGATATGCCTAGATTATGTAACTAGTATAGTTTAGGAAATTTTAGAAGCGGAATAATAGCCTTTAACATTAAGTTTTGTAGTTGATGCCAACTGATCTTGATCGTATTCGATTTTTTATTTTGTTATGTTTTCTCTAACCATGTTTCTCTTTTGTAGCCTAGTAAGCAAAAATGATGAATGCCGTGGCATCTCTGTGTAGAAGATCAAGCATCAGGGACAGTGGCGGAGCTAGAAATTTTGTTCAGGGGGTCGACTAAATCATAATACTAAAAAAAAAAAAATTGAACTATTTTTTTTAAAGTACTCACAAATTTGTATCTCATAAATATCCACGTCGATTATCCATTTTTTGAAAATACTATCAAATATATCATCTTTAATATATGTAATTAAACAAACATTCAACTATTCGTTATCCATCCTATTTCTCAACCAATTTTTGATATATTTCATACATAAAATGCTCTTTCCATTTAATTGTTGCAACTGGTAGAATTAACGTTAATTTTATAAGCAAAATATACAAGTAAATATACATCATTTCTTTTTGTCTACACCAATTTTCGAACAAGATCAAAGAGACTTCATCTAATTTCATATCAATAATATAGTTCTCAAGTTGATTTTCAAATATTGATATTTGCACATTAGAGAACTCCACTAGATAAATTTTGGTTAATTGAATTTTACGTTTTTTTTAAAGAGACAAATAAATCAAAGGGACCCAAGCAAGCTAGACAAGTAAGCGACTATGAGTTCACCTCTGTAAAATGGTTGAATCGATTCATATTCTCTTTCTTTTTCTTTTTTTTTT
Organism: Lippia alba; assembly: GCA_037834125.1. Classification (NCBI taxonomy): domain Eukaryota; kingdom Viridiplantae; phylum Streptophyta; class Magnoliopsida; order Lamiales; family Verbenaceae; genus Lippia; species Lippia alba. The sequence continues at coordinate 2,081 of JBBMKE010116188.1, read as the reverse complement.
TTTATCTTTTTTGAGGAGGTCGGACTGATTGAATCGAATATTTTGACTTTCTGATTAGAAACTTGTGACATCCCAATCGTTCGGACTACCAGGTATGACGTTACGGGTATGCTAAGTGCGCTTTTAAATTCATTATTTACGTAATTATGTGATATTTGAACCATAATACGAATATTTGGATTTGTTTGTTTAAGTGTTAATTTGAATTCTTGAGATCTTTTGCATGAGTGCTTCGGAATTTCTCGTTGTTTGTGATAGATTTAAGTTTGGAATTTTGTGATATTTTGATATGTCATTTATGCATGAGTGGTGATTCTGATTATGTGCTCATTTTGTACTTTCGATTTTGTTTGGTTTTGTTTTGGCTCGTCGTTTGGAGATAGAACGTAAAGGAACTAATAGACACTTAGTTTACCTTGAGTTCCAGACGGCATATCTTAAGTTCGGGAATTCAGATTTAAATTCCATCACGATCCAGACTCAATGGACAAAGCCCCATATTTTTCTAAACTCGTTTGATACTGCAAAACCTCGTCGGAACCAAGCCTCGCTCCTAATGTATCTTCGCTCACTCTTTTGCCCATATCTCCCTCATATCTTGACCAAATTGTGTAATTCTAGGACCCACATTTCCCTCACTTAACCACCCTTCCTATTTGCAGCAATTCTAACCCTTTTCATTCACAAAACATTTCCCTCTTTGCTGCTTATAAACGTGACCATGGAGATAGGAGAAGGAATAGTGGCCCTTTCCATATTTTGAGCTCAAGACCACATCAATTCCTTCCATCTTCAAGAGGTAAGCTTGGTTTTTGATCCTCCATCTTCTCCCCATTCTTTTAAGTGCTTAAGTGTTGGAATTTATGGTGGATATCATGGATTTTGGCATGAGTATTGAATAGTAAAGGTTTAGAGCATTTTTGGTGATTGGCATGATTCCTTGTGATTCTTTTTGGTTTGATTGATGTTATATGCTCTAAATGCATCCATTAATGATTGTATGAAGTCATCTTGAGTGGTAGTTGATGAATTGAAGTTATGCCATTCGTGACACCCCGACCTCTCGGCTATCCAGGTACCACGAGAGACTTTAATTCAGTAATTTCGTGAATTTATGTGATTCGCATGCCTATGTATCAACGTGAGTTTAATTTTATTACGTGGGCTTTAGAATTTAATTGATTGTTCTTTTGAGCTCAATTGCTCAACATTTGCCAAATTAGGATACCTAATTTTAATTAGAGTGTTTTAGCCCTCGTGGCTATTTGAGCTCGGGAATTCAAATTCGAATTCCGACCCCTTCATTTAATTCGTGTCGATGATTCGGATTTAATGAAATTAACCCTTTTATTTTCTAAAGTCATTTCATAGCCCTATCGTTTTAAAATCCGATCCATTTGGACTGGAGCTTTTGGTCCTACCCATTTTATCCGACCCGTTTAGCCTTATTAGCCAAACACTTTCTCCCTCTTCTCAGAAATAAGAAAGAGGAATCTCCATTTTTGGCCCCAAGCTTTGAGCTTAAGCCCCCGACGATCCGACCGTTCGATCAACGATCTAAGGTAAGATTTGTATACTACTTATTACGTGCTTCAATTCTACGTCTCCCTCGTAACTTGATTCGATGTCTAATTGTGATTGGAGAAAATGAAGAAATTGTTCCCAATGTATTTATACGTGATTTATTTGAGCTAGGATCGTAGTATGTTGTTTCTGTGAGTTTCGTCGTTGTTTATTTGTTGAGAATTTGATCGTTGGTTGAAGCTTTTGTGAAACTCTATTAATGGAGGTTGGCATGATTTGGGTTTGTGAATTTTGATGTTTAGATTCATGATTCATGTGACACCCCGATTTCTCGCACGTACAGGTACGATCCACGTGTAGGTTTATTTATTATTTTGTATTTATTTTTCATGATTAATTGTTGCATATCATCCCTAATTTCATTCTTACTTGAACAATTTGACCAATTTGACTAATTTGAATTACTTGAATTCATTGTTAATCGCGTAATTTTTATTTTCCGTATTTGAATCCCAGAGCTTGTTTAACGTGAATTATATGTTTCTTGGACTTAATTG
>JBBMKE010116080.1:0-16488 GCA_037834125.1 Lippia alba | reverse complement strand
TATATCCAAAATTTATTACAAAAATCACATTAGAAATAAATTTCAATAAACTAGAAAATCTATCTGTGATGAGTTTCTCTAATGTTTAGCCATTTTTTCCTGTTAAAAATACTTTTCATAACATGCCTGTTGCATTTGTATGAAAGAAAAAACATAGATGTTATAAACTTTTTTTTTGTAAGAGAACCAGCAACGAGCCATAGAGATATTACCGAGGGCTCCACCTCATGCAAATTAACCAATCCACGCCAAAAACAGCAATACAAATGTTATAACTTATAGACTAAAATGTAAATTTGTTCCCATAAGTTTATAAATTTAGCAACGTGTTATGTTCGTTCCGAAATTTGTAATTAAGTCCTATAAATTTATAATCTTGGCAATTTAGTCTTGTTCATTTTGAAATTTGTAATTAAGTTCTGTAAGTTCTAATATATTGCAATTTATGTCTAATATTCGCTCAAAAATTTATTAGTTGCTGGAATTGGCCACATGACTCATTTCTTTGCTGATTTGGCGAGATGACATAACAAAAATTTATGAGTTGCGTAAAAAATTGTTATACATGTGGCGTATCTAATAAAAAAAATCTAAATAAAAATATACATTAATATTTATTTTTATGTTAATAAAAATCTTTTATATATGAAATGATTTCCTTTTTTTTGGCTTCGATAACACTCCAATTTGTTGGCTTACTCTTTCACTTAAATTTTAAAATTCGACTTGCTCCCAATTATGTGTCCTTCGGATCCTTCGTCCGTTTTTTTTATATATTTATCTCTATCCAATCAGTCTATTTCTAGAGCAAACGGACGGGTTGTGCTTGAGTTTAAATCAAATGCGACTATTCTTTGTTTGAGCTGCTCTCACGTATGCAAATTCTCCGGTTTGTCGGCAGACAAATTCTCTGAGATTGGCCAGTTAGTTAAATAGGTTTGACTATTATTTTTTATTGAAAGGAGTCCGATGTATGAGCGAGTCATCTTCTTATATGTTTTACGAGTTGACAAGATTTTTTTTTCAAATATAATTATGTTTTTTAGTTAGATTTTTTTATTAGAGACTCTATATGTATAATAATTTTTTTATACAAGTTAGATATTTTTGTCATGCATCCTGCCAAGTCAACAAAGAATGAGCCACACAGCAAATTTCGACAACTAATAAATTTTTCAACACAAATCAACGTAAATTACAAATTTTAGAACTTACAAAAATTAATTTGCAAATTTTGAAACAGATAAGATTAAATTATCAAAATTACAAACTTATTAGATTTAATTACAAATTTCAAAATGGATAAGATTAAATTGTCGAACTTACTAATTGGCATGATCAAATTTGCATTTCGTCTAACTTATATGTAGAAGGGAAAAAAAAGAATTAGCCACTGTTAATTTTTAGGGTGTATATCTAATTTCTAAAAATGCTCATTCAAACAAATTTTTAGCAAATTTAGAGTTTTTAGAAACCTATTTCATATTTTTGAATTATGTTTAAAGATTATACAACTTTATTGTAATTAATTAAAATTTTATTTAGATAATATTATCCTTATTAAAATATTAATATTTTTAATTAACATTTTATGTACAAATATAACTATAAATTTATATTATCCTTGTGCATTAATTCATTAGATAAAAGTTATCGATTAAAAGTCATATAGTTAAAAATTCTACAATTATGAGACATTTTAAAAAAAATCTTCTTAATTTATACAAATTGATTTATTTTGAGGTTCGTTTAATCTTTCATTTTTCATTATCTGCTATTGTATGCGATGTATAATAGTATAATATAATATACATTACTGATTATGGATAATATTGCCTAAAATTATAATAACTTATACTTTTTTATATTGATATAATACTTCAACTATATTATAATACTCAGAATGTTTAATAATATTTAAGGGGTAAATTCATTACCTGATAAAAATTAAAAGTAATTATACAATTTTCTCCACAAACACTCAACTAATTATTTTCTTACTTATTATTTATCACTTCTTCTATTTTAAACACTCCCCATTTACTACTGCAATTTTCAGAACTTTAACTTCTATTTTAACTTATTTATAAGTAGAAGAATTTGCAAATAATTCTTTATATATTTGAAATTAAAAAAAGTTATTTTTTTTGGTTGGTATCCATACAAATTATGTTCCCTATCTCTATAAATACAAAGGAATTATTCCATTATTTCTTGTTGGGGACACACAGGACGGCCCAAAAAAAAAAAAAAGCTCGTAATCGAGTTCGCTATGATTGTTTGGGTATGAAGGATATCATAGTTCATTTGTACCGCGCGAACTGGATCTGAGGGGGGAGTAGTGTTGGGGATGCATAGGGCCCATTACCTGTTCACACTAACTTGCTCGGGATAGGAGAGTTCGTGGGAAACGAACTCTTTAGGAGGACTAATCCAACTAGTTATCAAGAGTTGGGAGAATAAACGTCAAGTAATAAGTATAGGGGGTAAGGATGAATTTAGGGTAAATCGATGAATAAAGAGCACGAAAGGCTCTATAAATATAGGGAACCTAGGAAACAGAAGGACAAAGTGAAAAGAAGGAATAACTTGAGCTGTAGAGAAAATGTGAGAAAGAGGTGAATGGGGGAGATACTCATCATTCCTCACTAATAATAGTGAAATCAATGGAGCATAGTCAAAAAGAGTTTTGACCGAATATTATTGAGAAACCAATCCAATAAATCGATTATGATTTCAAATTAGGAAACATTAAACACAAACAAAATAGGTAGTAATATCCCAGGTGAATGGGAATATGTTGGAATTAGAAGGCCTTCAAGAGAGAGGCCAAAGAAGACATTACATCCTAAAAAAAAAAAAAAAACCAACAAGAGACGAATCCTACTTTTTCTAATCCGTGTTGATCTCGTGCCCCATCTTTACGAACTTATCAATGCCATTGTTGCATTATCTAAAACCTGTTTGAGAGTTGAATTCCAAGGCATCCAAGAAGCATTCGCCCGTCTTTGACGATATTCTTCAAATGGTGATTCTCTATCTCATCCCTCACCACCCAATAAACCACAATTTCAGAATACTTCAAAATAAAAAGAAGTTGTCTTTTCACTTTTGAGAAACAAGATGAAATAAACTCAAGCCCATAATGACTTAGCGTGAACCACTACCATCTCAAATCATAGGATATAAAAATGGGATATCCAAATTATGTAAAAGCCCAAAAGTGATACTAAATGGGCCTCAACCTTAGGCCCACATTGACATATTCAACTGAGGGCCCATTTAGATAAACTTGACAATTGTCAGAAAATAACCCTTAATATATCCCAGTCCACGTTGATTACCAAATTATATATCCTACTCAATAAACTTGACTATTCTCACATTATTAGCTAATTTTGAAGCTGAGTTAATTTAAATACATAGCTTTATAATAACCAAACAATAAGTGTGGATTTAGATTACAAATTCGACCCGAAGACCAACCCATCAACGAGTTTATTTGGATCAATTGTCAATATAGTCCCATATTGTGCAATATCGCTATAGCATGGGGAAGCGAGTGTTTTACCAAATTAATAGAATGAGAAGATGAATTTTTTATTATTATCGTATGAATAGGATTGCCAACGGATTGGATTAGAAAAATTAGGATTTCAATTCCTATAGGATTCAAATTAATTAATATTGAATTCAATTAATAATAGATCAAATTAGACCCGATAAAAGATCCGAACTATTTAGTCTTAATACTTATTATTTTTTAAAAATAATAAATATGCAAAAATATAGATATATAATCTTTATTTTTAAAATATTATTTAATGAATTGTGTTTTTCACTTATTGAAAATATGCTAATTTGAAATTTATTAACAAAATATGACCATATTTTACTTAAAAAATATTGAAAATTGTCTTATTAAATATCATGATACATATGTTGATACTTGATACATACTCTTAGGATAGTTTATTTATATACTAATTACTTTATTTATTTATTTATTTATATTATTTTTTGGTAAAATAACAAACAATAAAAGCTCACATCTCTCTATCAAGCAAATCAAGAATATAAGGGGAAGGATCCACCCAAACACTATCACAACTCAGCTCGTGTCCTTTGTTCGCCAAGAAGTCAGTGTATTCACTTAGCACGACGGAAACTAATGTCCAAAGGTTTGTGCAGAAGATCCTTGCAGTCAGCAATGATATTGCCAAGGGGAATATACTAATTATTTTAATAAATACAATAAAAAATTAGATTCAAAATTTTAACATATCTGTTTAAATAATTAATATTCGATTCATTTATTTCAAAGAATAAATTATTTTAATCGAATATGATCCATCGAACTTTTTTTTCGTTCAAATATAATAAATTTTGGATCGAATACGAATCACATTCAAATTAAAATCCGACCGTTGACAACATGTGTGAGAGAAAATGAGTATTTAAAATTTTTAAAAAACCAATTACCTATAATTCATAAAAGTTTTAAAAAACTAGTTAATTAAATAATATATTTAATACACTTTTGAAATAATTTATTAGAGTGTAATCGAGTCGGGTCCGAGTAGAATTTTCCGCATAAACCCGACGTTCACGCCAAGAGTAAACGCAGAAGAGTAATAAATAATCATTCTTCCATGCCGTGTATACTACACGCTAATACACTATTAGTCAAATTTCAAAGTCGACGTGACTCGTTCAAGCGAATTAATTAAAATTAAAGGCCAAATAAATGCTCTACTTTTCTTTTTCTTTGGAAAAAAATTAATTATTTAAATAATTTAATGGGTGAATAAGAAGAGAAAAATGAAATTAATTTTAATTATATACAAATTCGGGAAAAAAAGATTTTTTCGCCATCTAAACTTCACTTTTTTTTTTTACAATTTATTATTCCAACAAATTTTCGTGCAAACCGCCACCCGATCTTTATATTTGTTCCATACTGGCTTGTAAACATTCTTTTTTTTTTTTTAGTTTTGATTAATATACAACTAATGTTTATATTTTATAAATATGTCACATATTATTTCTTTTTTTAACTAAAATCATTCAAAAGAAAGTTCAGATGACTGTATGTTGCATATTAACTACCATAAAATACCTAACTGTTAATGGCTAACTAGTCTTTTCTATTAATTAAAATTACAGAATAAGTCATTCTGACTTTTAAGTATTAAGTATTTTCTTGTCCTAGTAGCTAATTGAGGTTGATCTAAATAAATGGTTGGAGGATTATTTATCGAAAGTAAGATCTTGAGTTCAAATTCATTTGGCACTTGTGGACGTGTGTGTTAAAAAAAAAGTATTTTATTGTCTTATAAATGAACAATTCTAATAGATAATACAATTTATGTTACGCCAAGTGACATAATAATTAATTATTATTTTATTTTGACAAAATTATGTTTCTTATGTTTCATTAGCTCTAATGTTTTTAGGAAAAAATTAAAGGACAGAAAATTTATATTGATAAAAGGACATTTTGGTGTGAATAATTTTAAGTCTATTTAAGAATCCTAAGTTTAACACAAGACTCTTTAATCTTTATCTAACAAAACAAATAGTGGAAATTATCTAGTCGGTCGTTTTCCGCCGCGTGAATGTATTAACGTTGTGTTTACTTTCCTTGGTTCGTTATTAATTAAGGATGAGTAAGGCAATGGTATGTTTACTTGTCGCAAAGTTATTATCAACAAAGACAACAACTCATTTATTAATGTTGCTGTTACCTTTTTGTCCCACCTCTATATCTGTGTTTCGGAAATGAAAGATTTGAATTTGTGGAAAACATAAGGGCAAAATAATAATTTTACTATTATCAAGACTCTTAACGACTACTTTTTTAAATAGATACATAATCATACTACTTACAAGTTATTATAGGACCTTAAAATTACCACAAAGTTTTTTATTTAGTGAAGTAAACGATATAGGAACAAACAATTGATTTTTATCTTTAAAAAAAGAGATATATATCTTCTAAAATTAACAAAGATGACATATAGCACCTCCAGTATTTGCAAAGAATAAACACTTATGAGATAAATGCTTATTTTTAGTGATTTTATAGTGTTTGGAAAATCGATTTCTCCTTAACTTAAGTAGAAATAAACTAGAATCCGGAAGCAGTACATACAACTTTTAGATTCTGCTTATAGTTTAGGGCTAATTACACTCACCCCCAAACCTTAGGGGGTTGTGCGCTTTACCCCTCAACTTCAAATCGGTGAATTTTTCCTATTCACATTTGCAAAACTTAAAACTTTGTCCCTCTGACACTGTCACGGCGATCCAAGAGTCAATACCACTATCATCATGTTTCTCTCCATATGACGAACAAAACACATATCCCATTCAACTTTATTGGTCGTCGAAAGCGACATAATTCACGTACAAAGCTTCACCGGTGATGGTGTAAGAATCTGTGTAAGGTTAATTCAACACCAAATCATTCTCTATTTGTGTGTGTGAAAGGGAAGACCATCACAGACGTAAGAGCCTCAGGAACTGGGTTCCTGTTGAGCGTGGATTCTACCAGCTAGGGTAACACCAAAGAAGAAGGTGAAGCTGCTTGAAGGTGTAGCAATGGAGGATTTCCAGTTCAGAGCGTGTGTCTTGTGCGTGAAGAAAGACACTGTAGCAGGTGGAGATTGTTTGAGGAAAGTGTAGTGCAACCCTCCTATTTATAGTTTGAGGATGAGGGTATTTGTGTAAAAGTACCCGTCTGGTCCTGAAACAATGTTGCCCTAGACACGTGTCGAAATGTGAGGGTCTGAGAGTGACCTGATCGCGTCACTATCACCTTTTGGGCGGTTATGCTAGACTGTGGTGTTAACGGCGGTTAAGGGATTGTTCTCCCGAGCGATGAGACCCTCGCAGATCCCTCGAGCGTGGGGACGCTCGAAGAGGGATCTCTTGCGGAAGAAGTCGAACGAAAGAACCATCATGCTCGAGGCCCGAGGGTGCGCTCGCGAGGGAGGTAGTTTCCCATATGGTTTAGTAAGAGTTGAGGCTAGGCACATGCCGCGAGCCTCAGAATCCCGAGCATGCAATTAGAGCGATGACTGAGTCATGAGGAGATCTCCCACGATCATGCCACGTGAATGTCGTAGATACGAGCGTATTTTGTGGTCCATCATTTGCCCCCCAAATTCTGCAGTGTGATCTTCGAGCATACTGTAGAATTTCAAGAGTTTTCCGAACAATTCCCGGAATGTATAAGGTCTAGATTTGACAGCTGTAGGTCAATTCGAGCGTTGAAGTAACGTACATCTCCTGCGTAGGGGTGGGCGCGGGACGGGAAAATCGGGATTTGGGGAGTTCGAGATCGGGAAGGAAAAATTGGTGCCCGATCCCGTCCCAAAAAAATCGGGTACTCGACACGGGTACCCGATTTTTTCGGGACGGGATCGGGGAGCCCGCCCTAATTTTATTTAAAAAAAATCCCTTTTACATGCTTTTCCGCCTTTTCCAACATTATGTTTGAGTTTTTAAGCTTTTCCTTCACAAATTCAATAACACATTATTTCAGTTACTAATTTATGAAAATTACAGCTTTCAAATGCTAAATAACAGTAGGTGGCTTACGGAAATAATATATGAACAAAACATTTGTTCCACAATCAACATAATATTTATAATTACAAAGGTTAAAAGACTTCAAATATGACTATAAATTTGTAATGAACCTTCTAACATTCTGTACAAGTAGTCAAGAAAATAAAAAATAGCTAATAGCTTATTACTTGTTTATGAAATAGTCTAGGTTGTATTAATTATATAAGTATTGCCCGAATTCCCCGATCGGGTAGCAAATCAATACCCGATCCCGATCCCGAACTTTTTAGTCGGGATTGGGTACCCGTCCCGAAAAGAAAAATCCCCGATTTTCCCTCCCGATCGAAAAATACCCGATCGGGTCGGGACGGGACCCGAATTACCCGGCCCGAATTACCCGACCCCTACTCCTGCATAGCATTAAATGATGTCTTGTCCGAGATTACTTTTTGGTAGGCGCATTTAATGCGGCGTGGGCGCGTGAACCTTGGACGACAAGGGGCGGTTACTGAACGCGGTGCGGTTATCAAGGCGGAAAATGATTGCCTTTTGAATTAGCTTTTATCCCATACCCTATAAATAGGGATTTCATACAATCTCTCCACTTTTTATGCTTTCTGATAATTGCAAGTATATCGTTTCTGAAAATCTCTGCATTTTCCGTCGAAAGAAACTCTAAGCTTTCACAGCAAGGTAACCATACTCTTCATTGAATTCGGCTAACCCTAGATCTTTAGGCTGAGAGATTATTGAATTGGTTAACTGAGAGTAATCCTTTACCTTCGTCACCCTCCAACACCCAGAAATAAGTTTTCCATAAACGTCTGTCTCCATGGCTGATAGAACTTCTCCCAGTGATTTAGTGGTTAGTGATTTAGCACAGGAGATAGAGGAGATGTCCCCCCTCTCATCTCCCCATCTGGGCAACATTCAGGTGGCCATCCCGGTGAGAACGTTAAGTGGGGAAGGGACTTCTACCTCCGCGGCGATTCTGGTGGCCGAAATTAGTGGGATAGGTAGAGAGAAAGAGTTGGATGCGGCAGTGCGAGGGATGCACGAGCGTCAACCCGATGATATAGCACTTTTGATGATGCAGCAGGGGGAAAGGATTCTCCCAGTGACCAATTCCGCCATACGGCCCCAAGACGACAGGGTGACGGTGGCCATAAATCTTGATGAGGGGAACCCTTCTAATCCGAGGGCAAAAAACGAGCTTCTACGCAAGAAAAGAAAGGAGACTGGAGCGGGAACTTCAGACAAGAGGCTTAGTCACCATAAGACGGAAAAAACCCCATCAGAAGTCGAGGGTACACGGACTTCAGAGGAATTAAAGAAACTGGTCGAGGGGGACCAATGGTCGAGCGGAACAGTGTCTCGCACCCCCAAACTACATGAATGAGCGAATAACCCTCCTAAAGGATGGATGACGGTATACCGGGATGCCGTGGTAGGAGGAGGCTTGCGGTTTCCCCATCCATCAAGAAATGTGGGACATCCTCAACTATCTGAACTCGACCCCTGCTCAGATTCTACCTAATGGAATAACTATAATAAATGTCTTCATTATGCTGATGAAGGCGACGGGGCAGGAGGCATCCATAAACAATTTCACCAGGCTTTAGATCTCTCGCTCTTCACACTCGTCTCCCCAGGGTGGCTTCTATTACATATCTTCAAAAAAGTTCATGAGCATGATCAATTCCCCCTCCACTTCCTTGGGGAAAACTTGGAAGGGTAAATTTCTATTCGTGACTGGCCCTGAGGAGAAATTTGGGGTGCCAATGAAGTGGATTGAGCACGGGGAGGAAGAGGCTCTAATACGAACGAGACCTCCAAACGTGGCTTTCGAGAGTTGGGCGAGAAGTGTTGCCTTTGCGATGAAGGAGGCCAAGACAGTGATCGAGGCGAAGGGCCTGTTGTAGAGTAAAGAGGTGTTATTCCGCTTTGGCCTCTCGAGCCACCCAAGCATGGTGCAGAACCCCCCCGCTCGGACGATGGAGCGAGATGGTTAGACTATAGGGACTAACCTTTACTAACTTTCTTACTGACTGCGAGCATAGAAAATTATATTTCTGTACTTAGCATTTCCTTGCCCTTTTTTTTCTTTTGAGAGATGGTTCTTCTAACTCTCGCTTTCCATTTATGCAGCGATTGAACTGATCATGGCAGGAAGAGCAGCTACCAAGCTCGCTAAACTGTTGAAGGCTCCGCTCGCTGCGGCTCCTCAACCGAATCCTCAACAGCAAGGCCCTCGAGCGGAAGACGTTTGAGCCACAGAGAGACGACTGATCGACGAGCCGGAGAACTAAGGCTCGGCGGATGTCGAGGTTCAGGAGGTGACAGAGGTCCCTCATTCGAGGGAGAATACTGAGATGGGGGTTCCAGTGACACCGAGGGTAGGAGCCGATGAGGTTAGAACCGGGCCCTCGAGGAAGAGGAGGAGAATGGCGGACCCTCGTCAAGTATCAGGGAAGGGGAAGAGCGTCCATGTGGGCTCGGTGGAGTTGGATGATGGTTACACGTCCTCTTCCGAGGAAGATGAGTACTGGAAGTTCAGGTGGTTGGGTGACGCTCGTTACAAGAAAAATTCAGAGGACGGACCGGTTTTACTGAGGAGGGCTCCTAGCTCGCAATTGATGAATCAAAATCTCTTCGATCGGGCTCAGTTCGGAGGGGATCATGGTCTCTTGATCAATCAGAGTGCTGAGGCGCTCGTGGCCGATGTAAGCCATGCGCTCGGTAACTCTTCCCTTTATATTTTCTAAGACATGCCTTTTTGTGTTTCCCTTCAAATAAACTTTTTGAATGATCCCTCCTTACTTGTTTGTAGGAGGTGCTCCCAAGGCTTAAGAGCTTGGAGTAAAGGGTGAAGGCTCACGCTGCCCATAAGACCAAGTACAAAAGGCAGGCGAGGTTGCACGACCCTTCGGGTGGTATAAAGAGCGCATGGATTTGCAGTACAAGCTTAAGGCCGTCGAGGATGACCACGAAAAGACGAAGGAAAGTCTCCATCAAATGGACGAGCAATGGCGGAATCTGGACCGCAAATTCAACGATTCCTCTGAGCTTTAGAAACACTAGTAGGAGAGGCTAACGAGGGAGAACGAGGAGATTAAAAAGGCTGTAGAGGAGAGGGACGCTCAGCTGAAGGATGCCAAGGAGAAGCTTGATGAGATCATGAAGACTGTCGCCACCCTCGAGGCTCGCTTTGCGAAGGAAGCTATAGAGAAGTTCGTCAAATCCAAGGCATTTGACATCGTGGCGAACATCCAATGCTTCGCAAATGCCACCCTGCTTTTCTGGCGAGGGATAGGGCAGCTGATCAAGGCAGGCTTGGCTCCGTTAAATGCTCGCGAGGATCCCTGAATCGACATGTCTAAGGACGAGAACTTGGAGGAGATCCTAGAGGTTGAAGGCGAGGAGGAGGAGGCCGAGCCAGAGTATTAAGCTATGGTTAAGGAGTTCGAGGATAACTTTCTGGTGGCCCAGAGATCCCAAGAAAGCCAGATTACGCTCGAGGAAGGAGCCGGGGATCACCCTTCGTAATGCGGGGAACCTCTGGATTTGGTCCCGTTGTCTATTGCCCCTCCTGAGCCAGAGCAACCCTCGACGTCTAGTGGTCGCGCAGATGATGCTCCTGCGTCTTGATCTTTCTTATGCACCCCTCAAGCTCTATTTTCGAATGCTCCCTTTGCATTTAAGCAATTTTAGCTTCCTTTGTACTTGAACAACTTCTGGTTCCCTTTTGGCCTGTACTTTTTAAACTTGTGCTATTCAATTCACTTAGCTTTTTGCACATTAATGCTCATCTGCTTTTCATACTCGTTGGTTTTTAATGACTGTTGGTTCGGATGTTCGTGAGCTTGAATGCCTTGATAGTGTAATTGTGGTTGTATCTATCTTTGTTGAGCGATAGGATATTGGGGATTTGCGCCACGGGCTCGAGGGTGTGTCTTCATAGAGATCACCCCGACCAATATTCAAGTATAATAAGAAAATCAATGCGATCCAGAGAAACCCAAGTATAGAAAACCCTTAGAGAATAGGGACAATTTAAAGATTTTTAACTGCCAACAACTTGAACTTAGAAAATATCAGGAATTTTTCTAAGTGTTGCAACATAGAGTGATCTGTAAAAGGATTCCCAGGCTGTGACCCGTTGAAGGATCACGAGCGTAAGCTAGGATCTAGTCCTTAGGATTATTCCGCTTATGTTCCTATCTATTGAGTTCTCTTGCATCTGAGGGAAAAAAGTAGGCTAAGACTGTTTCGACGTGGAGCTATCTCGACGCCGAGTGTAGCGTGACCATCCATCGGAAGGTGTATTTCTTAAGATAATGATAAAAGATAACGATAAATAACGACATATTAAGTGATTGTATTTCATGCTTTTCATTTCATAGAGAGAGAATACAATGTGTCTCGAGGGGAATAATACAAGTCTCATACGTAGAACCTTTTGAGATTGCAAGCATTCTACGGTCGGGGTAGACGCCCGCCTTGCAGAGTCTCTAGCAGGTAGGTATTGTTTGCTCGTACCTGAATGACTTTGAAGGGGCCTTTCCAATTGGGGTCCAACTTGCCCACATGTTTAGAGACTTCAATCTTTTTTAGAACTAAGTCTCCTAGTTGGAAGATTCTCTCTTTGACACGTTTGTTGTACTGCGATGCGACCGTTGCCTTATACTTGTGGATACGAGCCCAAGCACTGTCATGCTTTTCGTCGAGCAAGTCTAGTTCCAATGCTCGATTGCTGTTGTTAGTAGTGGGCTCGAAATAGGCTACACGTGCAGACTCTTGAGCGAGCTCTGCAGGTACCATTGCCTCGGATACGTATGTTAGGGCGTAGGGAGTCTCGCCTATCGCCGCTCGTGGGGTAGTCCGATATGCCCAAAGGGCTCCTTGGAGTTCCTCGGCCCATTCTCATTTCTTACTCTCGAGCATTGTTTTCAGATGCTGGAGTATAGTCCTATTTGTTACCTCAGCTTGACCGTTAGCCTGTGGGTGGCCTACAGAAGTTAAGCGTTATTCGATTCCCAATTCCGAGCACCACTCTCGAGTATCTGCGGCGATGAACTGAGAGCTATTGTCCGAGATGAGCACCCTCGGGATGCCATAACAATAGATGATGTTTTTCAAGATAAAGTCCCTTGCTGTCCGGAAGGTGATCTTGGCGACCGCTTCTCCCTCGGCCCATTTGGTGAAGTAATCCACCACTATGATGGCGAATTTTCGCTGCCCGATTGCTAAAGGGAGGGGTCCCACGATATTAATGCCCCATTGCTTGAAGGGCCATGATACATCTACAGGGATCATCTGGGCTGCTGGAAGCTGAGGGACGCTCGCATGAAATTGGCACTTGGGGCATTTCTTGGAGTGATTGACGGCATCCTGCAAGACCGAGGGCCAATAGAATCCACTCCTCAATATCTTTTTGGCTAAAACTCGACCACCAGAGTGATTTCCACAACTGCCACTGTGTATATGCTCTAACACCTCCTTATCCTGCGAGGGTCTGAGACGTCTGATGGGTGGTCCTTAAAACGAGCATTTGAAGAGGCGTCCCTCGCCATCCAGAGAGTACCTGAGGGCTTTGTTCCTTATCTTCCTCGCTTCGATCTTATCGTTCGGGAGAGTTCCATCATGGAGGAAGAGTACGACAGCATCGAGCCAGCATGGCTCGGATGGGTCAATCATGTTAATTCTGTCGGAGGGCTCGTCCTCCTCTATCAGTGGTCCCTCAGTTCTGAAGAAGGTGACTGCACGCTCGCATGTTCCATCAATGGATGATGCAAACTTTGAAAGGGCATCCGCGCGCTTGTTCTCTGCTCGTGGGACCTGTAGCAAGTGGAATTTCTTGAATTTTGCAATGATTTCTCTTGCTTTCGCCAAGTAACGTACCGTGGTGGTTTCTCGAGCCTCATAAGTTCCATCGATTTGACTTTCAATCAGCTACCGTTATCCTCCTGGCACCACTCTTTCAAGCGATTCTAAGTCCTTGGATGTGCGTTTCATACTTGACCTCATTGTTGGTGGCTTTTAAGGCAAGCTTGATTGCGAAATCCATTTCTGTTCTTGGGGATCTCCGAGGGTCACCCCGGCTCCCCCTTGTGAGGTCGAGCAACCATCAGTGTGCAGCAACCATAAGCCCTCATCTATGAGCGATTGAGAATCTAACCCGAAACGCTCGACCAAGAGATCTGCTACGGCTTGGGCTTGAATAGCTGTGCGTGGCTCGAAGTTGATGTCGAATTGGCTTAGTTCGATGGACCATTTGATTAGCCACCCCTAGACATCAGGTTTGGCCGAAACTTGCTTGAGTGGTTGATCAGTAAGCACCATGACGGAGTGCACTTAAAAGTATGGTCTCAACTGTCGGGAAACGTTAATGAGAACGAAGGCAAACTTCTCAATTTCCGCGTACCTTTTCTCTGCTCCTTGTAAGGTTTTGCTTAAGTAATATATAGGAAAGTGCTTTTGCTCGCGCATAACGACGAGGACAGCACTCGTGGCCTCCGAAGAAACTGAGAGGTAGATAAACAGATGCTCTCCTTCTACTGGTTTGGTCAAGAGTGGAGCACAAGAGAGGTATTGCTTCATGCTCTAAAGGGCTTGCTCGCACTCTGGAGTCCACTCAAAATTTCGAGTGTTGCGCAGAATCTTGAAAAAGGGTAGGTTTCGGTCGGTAGACCTAGAGATGAATCTATTGAGAGAGATTATCTTCCCTACCAAAACTTGAACTTCCCCGACATTACAAGGGGAAGGGATATCCATAATTGCCTTAATCTTTTCAGGGTTGGCTTCAATCCCTCGCTGGCTGATCACATAGCCAACGAACTTACCACCTCGGACGCCAAATGTACACTTGGATGGATTGGCTTCATTCCATATTGTCGGAGAATGCTGAATGCTCGTCGGAGGTCACCCAGATGAGAGCTTTGGCGCTCGCTTTTCACTATCATGTCATCCACATAAACCTCCATGGACCTTCCGATCTCGGGCTCGAACATTCTATTCACAAGGTGCTGGTAGGTGGCTCCAGCATTCTTGAGGCCAAATGGCATGACCAAGAAACAATATACTCCAACATGTATTACAAAAGAAGTTTTCGGGCCATCCTCCGGAGCCATTAATATTTGGTAATACCCCTGGAAGGCATCCATCATGCTCATCAGCTCACAGCCCACAGTTGAATCCACAAGTTTATCTATGCGCGGCAGAGGATAGGGATCCTTAGGACAAGCCTTGTTCAAATCTGTGAAATCGTTGCACATCCGCTATTTGTTTGCGCTTTTAAGCACGAGAACTACATTACAGAGCCATTCTGGATATAAGATTTCCTCAATGTATTGAGCGTTGAGGAGTTTGCTAACTTTCTCCTCAATAACTTGCTTCCGGAATCCATGAACATCCCTCTTTTTTTGTTTGATGGGTTTAAAAGCGGGGTCCACATTGAGCCTGTGGACTATCCACGCGAAGATATCCAAGTTTTCTCGAAGGAAGTCGATCATCATAACCTGAGCAGGTCCCTCGAGATTTGAGCCTATCCGTATTGTCTTCTCGGGATTCCCTGATTCCAATTCGATGGTGAGGAACTTTTCTGTTGGTTCGATTCTGACCTCAGGACGTGGAGCTTCGAGTGCAGTTTCTTGCCAATTAGTTGGTTATCCACTACTTCCGAGGGCTGTTCCTTTTCACTGTCCTCCACAACTCCTGGAGGCGCATCGCTAGCAAAGGCTTTGGACCTTCGGTTCTTATTCTTTTTTTTGTAAAGCTTGGCCCTCTTCTGCTCGGGACCATCCTCGTCGAGCTTTGGGAAATCCACAGTCTTCTTCATTGAACCTTATTGGACGGTTGGCCTTAGTTGTAGCTACGAAGTGAGAGAATATAGCACTCCCAAGCCTCTTTTACATTGCAAAGTACCTCTCCTGTCCCCTCGGAAGCTGGGAACTTAATTTCTGGTGGTACGTTGAGATCACTGCCTTGAAGGCCATGAGGGCTGGATGCCCAATGATGATGTTGTAGGGCAGGTCCACCTCAATAACTGCATACAATACCTTCAGGGTCTTACGCTGTGGGGCTCGATCAAAAGAGGTGGCCAAGTGTATTTGTCCGCGAGGGATAAGCTCGGAACCCCCAAAGCCAATGAGGGCTGTTCTAAGGGGTTCGAGGGAAAGGTTTGTTGAGTTCATCTTTTGAAACGCTGAGTACAGCAAAACGTTAACAGAGCTTCCATTATCAACTAAGACCCTTTTTACAACATGATTATGGACGTCTAAGTTAACCACCATGGGGCAGTCAGAGGTTTCGCTGACCCCATGAGGTGTTACAATGTGTTCAAGGTCTTTATCACTGAAGCCCACGATATCATTCTCGTGCGAGCGTTGACTGGCCTCCACTGAATAGATGGATTGGACCATTTAAGATTTCTGGTTGTAACTGCGCATCAGGCGACGACGGGAGGCATTGGAATCTCCCCCCGAGGACCCTCCTGCGATCATATTGATGACCGCGTAGGGCTGGTTCTCCAATTTCCCAGCTTTTTGTTTTCCTCGTAGGGCTGGTAGAGCGTTGTTGCATTGGGGACAGGTGCTTTCAAGGAGTTAAAGTGGCTGAGAAAGGCATCCGTGAGGTCTCCTTATCCACGAATCGAGCGCTGAGGTAGTTTGTTGTACCACTCCTGGGCCATAGCCTCGAGAGAGGTAACAAACAACTTGGCCCAGTAATGCATGGGATGCTCGTAGAGGTGCATCAGGTGGGTGAAATGATTGAGAAGCTCCGATGGGTCAGTGGTGTTGGAAAACAGAATCAGAAAAACAGCGGAATTTAAAAAAATTTCCAACAAAAGGATCGGGGCTCGCAATTGTGAATCCAAATTCGTAATGTTAGAAACTTACTTTTCTAAATATTCTT
>JBBMKE010115971.1:0-16488 GCA_037834125.1 Lippia alba | reverse complement strand
CGGGATGGAGTCAACCATAAGGTTCCGATAAAACTCCAATCCCGATTGCATGTATCACTACCAACACAGCGGAGATGATGTCGTGCGGAGTTAGATGGTGATGCTTGTTAGGATTTAAATGAAAAAAAAATCCCAAGCATACCTACAACAACATAAACAAATAACCAACAAATGACTTGCAGACTCAAGTGAAACAAACGAGGTGAACAACAAAACAACAATAGGAATAATCATGACTCCGACATAACCAAACAATTGAATCCTAGAGCGAATATGTTGCCAATGGGCATACCCCAATCAGATACCTCTCTTTGATTCTCTTTTGGAACCGACTCCTTGTGTATGATTGGAATAACCTATATATATCACAAGAAAATTAAAAATTGTGTGTACTTAAAAACAATCAAAACGTCCATCACTAGCCCATCGTAAATATCTCCAAATAACATCACTTGCATTCTCAACGGGGCGTCAGGGTGTTGTTGTTGGCGGTGTCTGTGATGCCCCGGTTTTTCAACGGAACAAGTATGACATATGTGTTTAATTAATTGCGTGAATTATTTGATCATAAGTGTTTCATATATTTAAATTGATTATTATTTCTCATTTTGTGAATATTTGAAATTATTTGAATAAGTGATTAGGTAATTTGAACGAATATTTGAACATTATGTTTTAAGTGAATTGTTCGTGTGCTGTTCATATATGATTTAAATTCGGAATTTTGTGAAATTTGAATATGTGATGGATTTGCGTGTTATGAACATGTGCATGTGCTCACATTTCATTTTCGGATTTATTTGGCAAGCATATGAATTTTATTTTAGTTACGTGACCGAAAAGGAGGCTAATGAGTAATTAGCGCACCTTTCGTTCCGGCATCATATCTTGAGCTCGAGAATTCGGATTCAAATTTCGTCACCTCCATTGAGCTCGAATCGACAATTCTGACTCGATGGAACTAACCTCGTATTTTTCTAAAATCGTTTGGACCCCCGAAATTTACCCGAAACTCACACGAACCCCTCCCCCCTCTCGGCTAGATTGACTCTAACACACTAAAATGGCCATAACTTATTCAATTTTAATCCAAATTAACCATGGTTTGGCCCCACATGCCCCTTACTTAACCCACTATCACCCAAGACTAATTTTATTTCAATTTCCATACCCAAAACAAGGCTAAAATGCAGTATCAGCTGAGCCCTATTTCAACCCAAGAGAAAGTCACTATTCATTGTCTTCCCCAAGAGCTCAAGCCTTCCATCTCTTCCCAACTTTGAAAGGTAAGCTTGGATTATGGATAAGAATCACCTCCTTGTTCTTTTAAATGTGTACTTGCAAGATTTGATGAAGGTTTGGTTGTGGTTTGAAGAAAATGGTGAATAGTAAGGGATTGGAGAAAGTTGAAGAGCATGCCTTGTTCCTTGTGGTTTCTTTGGGTTTAATGCGTGAAGTTTTATCCTAATACATTCCTTTAAACTTCTATGGTTTGATTTTAGTTGGTAGTTGGGTATTTGTGAAGTTTCCATTGATGCATTTGTAAGAAACTTGAAGGTTTCCCATGTTTGCTTCCATCCTTGATCCTCTTGTACTTTAAGCTCATTTTTGGCATTAATATGAGCATGAAAACCTTGAATTTTTTAGCATAAACATACCTAGATGTGTTGGTTGTTGTTAGGTGTGTTGGGTGTGTTTTGTGTGAGTTTTTTTGGAGAAATCACGAAGGAAACGTGGTCTGGAGTCATTCACGGCTTTTACCCCCTCCATGCACAAAACTGGGTAACGCCCGTTACCTGGTACAGAAGCTTTACCTATGCTAAACACCTCCAATTGACTGAAATTTTGACACAAAAAACCTTTTTGAGGTAGAACAACCTCCAATTTGAATTACCTTAAAATTAATTATGGTTTGTGAGATATGACCTCCGAAAAATTGTGTCGCCACTTCGCCAGAACTCTGCAATTGTCCAACTTCACACCTACGCCATTTTGAACCACAATTCGAGCCATACATCATCGGAAATCCTTGGTTGTCTAGTTTCATCTCCAATAAACAAAACCCAATTTGGACTTCTCAAACTTCAGATATCCCCATTTTACGGCGGCATGTGCATTTTGAAAAACTGTCAGATTTTGCAAGATTATGTTGGAGATTGTTCTTATGCTTCTTTCCCTTTTTCTTCATAATTTTCCCCAATTATGACTCTAACATGTTATATGATGTGTTATGCTCATTTTGTGAAATTTATGGATTTGTTTGACGTGTTATGTACAAGATATGAGTTTGTGTGCTTTCGTTGCTCCTTAGCGTGCATGGATGTTTTGATATTTAGATTGTGAATCCTAATTGCTTACTTCATCCTTCTTTCAAGATTCATATGACGTGTATACTTGTTGAAATATGTGTTATGATCATTATTTGGGAATTATGGATCATTTTGATATTATTTATGGAAAGTATGGACTTGAATGAATATGAATGATTCAAGGAATGAAGGAAATGATTGGCTATGTGCCTTGATGCATCTCCATGACATTTTATCACCTCTTATGCACTACATATCATGATAATTGCATTGTCGTATGTCATGTTTAGTTCATATGGAGTCTTCAGTCTCACGAATGCACCGTGTTGTCTTTTGTACATTTTTCTCCAGGGTGGAGACGTATCAGGTTCATAGGATATCTTCAAGTCTTTCCTTCTTTTGGTATTGCTGGTAAGGTGTAACAGGTGGGTTTCTCTACTATTAGTTAACTTGACCCTATATATAACCAATATGCAAAGTTTTGAGCTAAAACCTATATATGTATATCGAGTCTTTTCAAGAGTAAATGCTTTCAAGCGTAAAACCCTTTTCTTTATTGAACTTCCTACCGATTGTTTTGGCAAGGCATGATTGATTGCACGGGCCCAGGGACTTGGTACATGTGGCTATCCGGGGAGGCAAGGGCCGATGGTGATCCCTTGTGCTAGTCCTACATTGATTGACGACGAAACCAACCTCGTTAGGATATTTGACGAGGAAAGGCTAACCGGGCTTTTGGGGCTTCATGGACCCCACTAGCCATATTGATTGGATAGCAAGGGTTAGCTACCCGAACCATCACCGGGAGGAAAAAGGTGTAATTGACCGATCGATAATGATTGATCGAATGATTGAGCACATAAGATTAATTGCATGATAATGATTGAATGATTGATAAATGGTTACACAAAGGAGATGGTTGGAGATTGTGCATGCTTACTTGCCGGGCCATTAAACGACCTAATGAATAAAATATGATTGTTATAATCCCAAGCATTGATTCTTTAGTTTTGCCCACTTGGGAAATATTTTGAAGACCTCACTCGGGATTATAGCTTGCATGTACTTATTTAAATTATGTCGTATAATATATTATGCCCTGTTTTTATACCCACCAGTCTCTTATAGACTGAACCCGGCTTTGTTTCAGTTTCCTTTTGCAGGTTTGGAGTGCTAGGCTGGAAGTCGAGTCCTAGGGTTAAGTCTAAGTCATTTCACACTCATGTTTAATTATTGTATTTACTTTATGGACGCTCGTGGTGCTTTAGTTATGTTTTGAGGCTGTGAAGGCCATGACTATTTGTATTTTTTTTGTTGTAGAGCCCGTGGCTCAATTATTCATGTGATGGTCATGTTAATGCTTCCGCTTCATATTGTTTAGCTCTGTTTTTTTTTTTAGAATGTTTGGATTGTTTGGTTCAAGGGTTAGTCCCGCCTAGCCTAGCGAGTGAGTGAGTCCCTGTTCGCCTTGATTTGATTTGTGTATGGACTTCTATTTCATATGCTGGTCGGGTCTTGGTGCGGGGGATGTGGCGTTACACGCCGGATGCTACAGTGTCATTTATAAGTGAGTATAGGAAGAGGATTACTACAATGGCGGTGGACTATTTTAGTGTCTTTCATATCTCATCAATCTCGTCATAAATTTATGTTTGATTATTTAAATGACTCATAACCAATTCTGATTGTTTTTCATTTGGATGACATTAAATCCAATTAAGTATATTATTTGCTAATATAAGTGATTAATTTTATTCAATTAAATTTATCAACAATGTAAATTATCATTTAAATTTTTTGCTCTTAACTCAAAATAATCTAACTTTCAATACCTAAATTAAGAGTTACATGTGCACAATTCTGTATGCGCAATACGAATGTACATTTCTATAATCTTCCTTACAATTTCTAAATTAACAGTTACACGTGAACTTCTCAGTTGTATATGCAATATGAATGTACTTTTCTAGTTATGTGTGTAATACACGACCATTTTTCTTGTTTGTATGTGCAATACGTGTAATTTTCTAGTTGTGTTATATAATATAGAAAAAAAAAACTCTTAAAGTACCTATGTTTATAATTGTGCGTGCAATATACATGCATTTTTCCAGTTGTGTGTGCAATACACCGCCCTATCGCTAGGATTTTACATGCATTCAATTGATTATGATTAATAAGTCGAGAAATATGTCTTTCTCCTGATTATCAGTCGTATGAGCAATCCTACAATTACTTTGGCTAAAACTTGTGTTGCTGAAAGAGCAATAGGAGCAAAAAAAAGTTGCACGTTCATTGTATTTAATAGACTGGAGAATGAATGAGATATAATAGACTAGGAGGTTTACCGACGAAAAACTCCCAAATACTATCTCAACAGTCGAAATAATTAGAGCAGGCCGATTACAAGGTCTTAATAAAAAAGATGCATAGGAGAACAACATCAAGTAACTTTGGCACCCCAAACATCACTCACTAACCCCATTTATTAGAAATGAGCAGCTAGATAATTGAATACTAAAGCTACTAAATTGCCTAAGAGGATTGCCAATCAAATATTATCATTTGATTCTCCTTTGGAATCATCTCTTTATATATGATCGGGACAACCTGCATGATCATAAATGTTCAACTTGTGTTCATCAAAAATTGTATTACGCATTTATGACATATATTAGAAATTATGCCCTAATTTCTCAAATCAAAAGGATTTAATTTTTAATTTCAGAGAAATTTAGGCATTAATAAATATAATTTGATAAAGTATTAAAATTATCGTTATATCAAACTCATATAATAAATAACACCAACTCCAGCTATAGCAAGCAACAAGCCCGAGTCCTTGACCTAGATATGGGGAATCACATCATGCAACAAACAACACTAATCAATAAAATCGTATCAATCCTCAGTACTCGTCTGCGGCCCTAGTGAATAGAAATTGACGAGATCAGTATTCCTAACATCACCATGATGCTAATGGCAGATGAATGGAGGAGAAGCCACTAATTTTTGTAATAACAGAAATCATCTCCCTAGCTCTCTGTTTGCCTATTGTAGGTATCTCCCAATATCATTAGGATGTATTGCAGTAATGTCAGTATACCTCTTGTTGACATGAATATAATATCTCAAAGTTGTATATATTTGATTCAATAGGAAAAAACAACAAATATGTAAAATTTTGTTTCATTATTATCATGTAGCTACCGTAATACCCCATTTCTTCTAGTACTAAACACGGTTATTTATTTATTTATTTATTTATTTATTATTATTATTATTATTATTATTATTATTATTATTATTATTATTATTATTATTATTATTATTATTATACCCTCCCGAAGTCTCAATTCAGACTCCGCCTAGTAGCCTACTCCAAAATCATTCAATGCATATTTAAAGAAATTTTAATTCAAACTTGATTCGATCTAATCGATCCTAATTAAAGAATAAGTGTATCATATTTGTCATTTAATTTATTATTTTTTCTTAAGTCACACAATAAGTATAAAATATTAACCCTGTCGTTACACTAATTTAATTAGAAAAAAAAAGAAAGAAAAAACTTGAAGTAGTAACGTGCTAGGTCGAGATTTTATAGAATGTAATACATCTCTAGGACAGATTATGCTGCTCTGCTTTTAATATTTAATTGCCATTAAGAAAGAAACTGCATAATTCACAAGAAAAAATATATATAGTCGAAGCCTTTACCTATAAAATGAATAAGATATGTCGCCAAAAAAAAAATTAATATATATATATATATATATATATATATATATATATAGAATTATCTGAATTGGCAGGGGTATATTTTAGATTGGGCCAATCTATTTTGGGCTTTCAGAGAAATAAAGAATAGTAATGAGGCCCGCCCACAGCCTTGAAGGTACAAAATCCTCTCTCAAGTCTCAAACCTATAAATAATTATCTGTTTGTTGCCTCAAATGCATTGACTGTTAAAGATTGGATCGTAGATTCTGGAAGCTTAAGTTCTATGATCAATATTCAACCTGTTAGACATAATGCACAGGTGCACTTGCTAGATGGCTCTATAAAAAATGCGCAATATATGTAGGAGATGTTAAACTTACAGTGAGAATCACTCTTAAAAATGTGCTATATTTACATGCTTCCAGTAAAATTTGCACTCTGTAAGCAAGTTGTGTGAGAATAGCAGATTTAAATCCGTATTTTATCCGCCATATGGTGCATTGCAGGACCTACAAACGGATACGATCCTTGCTATTGGAAAATTGATTGGAAGATTACACACACTTAGTTCCAGTAGCTTTGCTGAATCGCATGCCAGAAAATCTGATCTTAGTGTGTAAAACTAAAGTAAACTTGATAAATATAGTGATCAATGAAATAACTCTATTAGAAACAATGAAATCTGTTGTGCTACGGCATAGAAGTTTAGGATATGTATCTCGTAATGCAATGAAGCATATACATTCTTACCATAGTAGATGATTATATATAACAGATCCACTTGGACGCATTTGATCAAACATAAAAGCCAAACAATAGTATTATTTTAGAACTTTCTTAACCTCATTAAGACTCGATGGTTTAGTTAAAATCATTAGATCAGAAAACGACAGTGAATTCTTGAGTTATGAATTTCAAACTATTCTAACAGATTTAGGAGTTATTCATCAGAGGTCTATGCCTCATACACCCCAACAAAATGGGTTTAGAGAGGAAATATAGACACATCTTACGATTAGCAAGAGCTTCTTTGTTTCAAGCACATCTCCCAAAGATTTTTTGGGTTGATGTTGTTCTTACGGCTACACACATCTTGAATAAATTGTCATCTCCTATCTTAAAATGGAAAACACCTCATGAATTGTTGCATGAACACATTCGAGATTATAAAGTATATATTTGGATGCTTGACATATGCAACCAATGTAATCCCACAAAAACTAAAATCTGATAGCAGATTCATTCGATGCATTTTTCTTGGCTACATTTCGGGACAAAAGCGCTACAAGATGTATGATTTAGACTCACATAGAACTTGTATGTCTAGAGATGTCATATTCCATGAAAATATTTTTCCACATTGGTTAAATGACTACGTAGTAAATACAACAACCACATCTCAAGGTTTTCCAGAAAACAGATTACTTCCCTTACACTTTAATGAACATTATTTTAGTTTTTTTGGCTAACATTTCTCATGAGAGTGAACCATGTTCTTATAAAAATCCTGTAACAATCCTAATTGGGTTTGTAAATTCTGAAAATGATCATTGTCTGATTGTTACATGTGAAAGTGGTCTTTTTATTGCTTTATTGGTTTATGTCGATGATGTCTTATTGACTGGAAATGATGAAAATGGTATTGCAGCAGTTAAGAAATACTGAGATGATCACTTTACTATTAAAGATCTAGTCCTTGCATAGTTTTTAGGCATTGAAATTTCTAGATCAGAAAAGGGAACATCTTTAAATTAAAGAAAATATATTTTGGACATTATAGAAGATGTTGGCATGATCAATTCTAAAACAGCTTCTACACCTTTACCAAAGGGCTTAAAATTAAGCTATACAGATTCAAATAAACTACAAAATCCAGATTCAGATAAACTACAACTTGAGGAGGGGCGGTAAAAGGAATTAGCTGAAACTTATGAAGTGTTGGAAGTAATAACACTTAATAGAGTTGTTAGTGTGTTTTGAGTACGCAATGTTTTGCATTGATAACTATAAAAGTTGTTATATTAGATTGAAGGAAAAAGTGACCCTTTACAAGTTTTTATTAGATATAATGGTATAGAGAAAAACAAATATTCTGAATTTCTCTTTTCTTCTTCTGCCGAATCGATTAATTCTCAAATCAAAAATTTTCATCCTTTATTGTTGTTACTGTTTTTTTCTTTCATGTTGAGGGTACATAAATTGGAGCTGGAAAATATCAGGATCTTTCATCAAAACCGTCGCTCTTGTAAAGGACCGATTATGTTTGGGGTAGCGGAAGATGAGTTAATCACACCTAATTTGGAAATAGTGAGGCCTCGGGGCGGGCCATGTATTAAGTCGCATTGGCTCAATTCTCAAACCAACCGCTCTTATATATTAAACAAGAACAAAATCAAAATTTATGATGAGACGGCGAAAATTTATAATACAAAAAATATAAATAATATTATTTTTGAAAATGATAACTTAATTTATTTGTAAAAAATAAAATAATTTTTTTCTAAAATATATAGATCTAATAAAATATTTTAAAATTTTAGGCGATGGGCCCAGCCCACCCCCAGTCTTAATATCAAATCACATGAAGTGGATCAGCATGTGTTAATACTTCGAATCAAACACCTCCGTAGTATATCACATTTACTATTAGCTAAATTAATCCATCCTATTTAAAAGATTACGAGAAAGCTTAAATTTGTATTAAAATTACGAAAATAAAGTCCCTATTTTCTAGGTTAAATCAAATCGATTTATTTTTATTATTATTACATCACATTACATTTTATTAATTGCGCTCGTATATATGAGCAGTAATTGTATTTCGTTCTTCCGGATGCAATGAATTTAAAGACATCTAATTATCATTGGAATGTTCGATCTTTGTGATTATCATATTCCGAAAGAAAATTTTCTGCAACTTTCGAAATTAGTCAACAATCTTTTACCCAAACTATTCAAAAAATTACATTTAGCACCTTCCAATCAACAATTTCATCTCGAGTCATCAGAACGACGCAGAAACAAGCCCTATAAGTAAATGTGCACTCTCTAGTCTCTTACGAATAAATTGAGCATAATTCTCTTACAAGACATTTACATAAAATTCTTATTATTGCACATATGATTATTTCTCGGTGCATTTGAAATGCTATTATTTTTAGCGGTTTGAATTGATCACTTCTATTTGTTTGTTAGTTAGCTTTAATTTATGGGATGTTAGAAAATAATTTTTGCCAATTATTTTATATCTTCAATCCCAACTTATAATTCTTCATTTTTGTTAAGTTTGAGTTTCACTTCTCATCTTAGAGTTCTCGATTTGCAAGAATCAATGTGAACAACCTCTTGATTGTTTTTGAGACCGATAAACTCTGTGTGAAATTATCTTTTTATTCTAGATTCTTGTTCTTTCTTTATTACTTTTTTTCTAATTACCATATATATGACGCATTTTAATCTAAATGTTATTTCGGCTTTCTCTCTTTTCTTGCATCTATTATTATGTATATGTGTATGATGATTCTTTCACGTCCTTAGGTCCCGTTTTATAGATCATGAATTTAGGTTGGCTTGTTTAGAGCATTCTTACTATAGGGCTCCGATGGTTTCAAGCCGTCTAAGGCTCATCAACTTCCTACGAGTTCGTCATTTTGTCCGACGAACTCGCCATTTGCATATGTTCTCCTTCGAGGCCCTTGCAGGCTGACTGGTCAGCCCAAACTATCTTAGCTTAAAAAATGGGACAAAATCATATATCTATATATGTGTGTGAAAAATATATGAAGATTATAAAAAATTATTTTATTTTATTCATTTAATTTTAAAATTTATAGTCATCCGACTATAGTTCATTTGCTTAAGAATTTTAATTTCTCTTACTTAATTATTGGTGTATTTTTTATATTTTGTTAAATAGATGGGCGAAAACAACAAGGTTGTGAAGGTTGAGAGCATCTGGTTGAGCTTATCGAGGGCAAAAGTTCTGATGGATCCTCGACCTCGACCTCGACCTATCCTTTCATTGCTTAACCAATATTTCTACTTTATTTTAATGTTGTGATTTAATTGTGAAATGATTTGAATGGAATTAATGGGAATTCTGTTCAGTGTTTGGATATTCTTTATCTTGTATTTTGTGAATTTTATAATTGTGAAAATCTTGTTTTGTGTTATGTTTTGCTTTGTTCTAATGAAAATTATTGTAATATCGCTCCTCGTAATCTATTGATATGAACTTCACGTTTGTTTATTGAAGTCTTGAATATGAACTCGTGAAATGCAATAATAAATTTATAAAAATCAAAAAGATAAAATGAAGGGAATATTTTTCTTTGTTTACTACCTAATTAATACAATATCTCTAAAGAAAAATTCTACCCCAAATCTGAATCGAGCCTAACGGATTAAAAGGTAAGCATATTGCATTTATCATTTGATTTGATATTTTTCTTATATTTTTCACCAACCACGATAAATATAAAATATTCATCCCTTTATTATATCGGTTTACTATATGCTTCATCCCTTCATTATATCGATTTGCTATATGGGTCATTGCTATAAAAATCTATCATGTGTTCAATCCCACTAACATTTACTATTTATCCCATCTTCTCCTAAAAAATAGGGATAGGGTTGTTTGAGATCTTCCCTGCACAAGATCTTGATATGTCTCATGGTAAGATCATTTGTATTTTCTAATTCTCTCTTTCTTTCTTTGTGTATTGTCCTTCCTAATTATGTATGCTCTGTCTCATTTTCTTTCTTGAATCCTCCTCATCTACATCACCTAGAATTTCTTGATTCCTCTTCATCTACCTAATTTTCTCCCTTCTCGCTTATATGGCCAGATAGATATAAACGCCACCGGAAAAAATGAACAAAGAAGAAGATCTAAATGCCTTCAGAAAAAATGAACGAAGAAGAAGATCAAAATGCCTCAGGAGAAGATGATGTTTTCAATAATAATTGGTGTTGGCGTATGATCTTGGATCCCTCAACGAAGAAGCAAGATGGATCTTAACTGCCTAATCCTAACGTATTTTTTCTTTTCTAAGATTTGAATTTTTTGAATTTTTTCAAGCCAAATCTAACAAAATTAAAAAAAAATCATTTTTTTTAACTTAACAAACCATAAAAAATTACTTAGTGACATCTAAACCAATATAAGATGAACTCTCAATCACGGTTCTGAATTCCTAAATCCTAAATCTTTTGTAATGGGTCATCAGCCAAAAAAAGCAAACACAAATCAATCATACAGAATGTCTTTGTGAGTATCACACCCAGTCACATGATTATCACAACACAGTTATATCACATCAAATGTTTTATTCAACACGACTAATCTGAGTAACCAAATCTCCCTAAAACCATTAATGGCTACCTTCAAAACTCAGAAACCCATCCTAAAAATATTAATGACAACCTTCAAAACTCAGAAAACTATTAAAAAGAGCATACAGCTTCTATTTTCATGTTCTTTTTCATCTCTCCTTTTTTTTCCATCATCATCATTCTTCTTCTTCTTCTTCTTCTTCTTCAATTTGGCTTCTTTCTTCTTCTTTTTTAGCTACTCAGTCTGCTTAAGAGTCATCAACAGTTTTTTTGATATTCTTGTTGTCTCCTACATTCAACCTTGTGGTCCATTATTTCTTATGCAATGCCTTGAATAGTGTTGACAATGGTTGCATTTTTCAATTACACCAGAGGCTACTTCAGCTTGTTGTTTTTCCTTTCCTTTGTCCAGTGCTCTATCTTCCTTGCCAAAGCCATTGTTGCCTTTTTCCCTTTCCCTTTTTTTCTTTGCTTTTTCTTTCCACTTTCCCTGTTTCCCTTTGCCTTTTCCCATTTTATACATAAGGAAACCATTAGAAGAGGAAATTGTATTCTATACAACTGAAAAACTAAAAACTCTATTCTACAGAGGTAGATTAAAACTTTATTCTATAGAGCACGAAAACATTTGAAGAAAACAACCATTAAAACTCTTTGAAAAAAACTTGACGAACGATTTAAAAAAAAAGAACGGGAAGAACACATTGAATAACTTGAAAAATGATTTAAGGCAAAAACAAAACAGGAAAACACACTGAATCAATAAAAACTAAACCAGATGCAGAATTAATCAAGAAATCTTCTAATCGTGTAAAATCGTCTAATCATAAAATCCGCAATCTCGATCATAAAATTTAGAAATCTTATAGAAATCGCATGAGATCTTCGTGTGAAATTGTCTAATCATAAAATTCTACGTCAAAATGCCGTCGAATCTTCAGAAATTACTTGACTTTATTTGTGCTCTGTGTGTGGAGTTTATGTGGATGTTCCTATAAATTGTGCATTTTGATACCCCGTGTGTGGAGTGTATGTGTGGTTATGTTTTATGTTGATACATTTAATTCACTGTCTGTGGGGTTGTGTGTGGTATTGTCTAAACAAGTTAACTCTAGGATATTGATCTATGTGGTAATTGTGTTGTTTATGACCTATTCCGTGTTTGTTGGTTTTGGATTTGATCTTTTGACTCGTGCTTTATCAAATTATGCATGTTGATTTTGATTGCCACTAAGGCACTTGATCCATGTTGTGAGTCGTGGTTTTGCAGGTTTAGGTACCTTTATTTGATTCATGTTGTATCTCATTGATATGAGGGAGTACTCTTTATCTTTCCTCTATTATTTCTTATATGGGGACCATGCTTCGGTTCTAGTGTGGGGGACGGGTGTTGTGAGCTTTTGTTATGATTGAATTATCCCAGATAACTTAGCTCTTAAACTTGCTTGTCGAAAGAGTTTTATTAAAAATGTGAGAATTGACTCTGATTCTTAAACTGGCTTTGATCTTGTGATGCATAATTACTAAGTTTCAATTTGGCTAGTTGAATGTATGAAAGTGTGTATGAGAATTCTGAAAGAATAGTGGGTTGGCATGATTTTAAACTTTGTACAATTTTAACGTTTCAATGTATTTCATGTGCTTAGATGAAGTGTATGTTTCATAACTAGAACTAAAATACGGTTAGAGTGAGCTTGAGTGTCTATTGAGGCTAAATTTTCAATTAACGAGAGATTAGAAAAATGACTTAGGCATTCGTTGTCAGAGTTTAATCCTTTTTCAATATTAGTTTTTTTCACTAAATAGCATAACCTCGTTGACCCCGTTGAGCTTAAATGTCGTGTTCAATTCTTTATTAGCCACGTTACAAGCCAAGAGCATGACATAATTATTCATTTTCCCATCGATTCAATTACACCGACCTTGCTTGTTATAGGATTGTAATGTATAAAAGTCTTTTGACCCATTTTTGATGATTCTTGTATGAAAATGAGATATGAAATGGAAAAGAAAGAAAAAGTTGAGAAAAAGTTGAAAGTCAAAAAGAAATAAAAGAGCAATGTAAAGAAAGAGAAAAATATGCGAAGTGTAAAAGAATTTAAGGAAATCGAGTATACAAACATTCTAGTGTGGAGAAACTTGTGAATTTAGGCATGAAAAGGATATATTTGAAGTGTAAAACCACGTGAGCATTGGTGTTGAGTTACTTTTGTGCCAAAATTTTCATAACCTTGACCCTTAGCCTTACGTTACATAAGTTCGAAAGACCTTTCGATCCCGAGTCTTGAGCCAATTCCATTAGTGGAGATAGGCATGAAGAGCGAAGCTCAAAATCGTAAATTAGTAGCTAAAAGTGAAATATAAACCAATCAGGACAAGTGTTATGAATTGTGTCATTTAATCTTATACATTGTTTGAATTATGTTAATTACACTATTTCGATGAATTCTGTATACTCAAGTAATATTTTTGATAGGCTAGATTCGAATAGGTGATAGTGTGTTGCGTGATTATTGCGAGATTGATTGAGTTGGATCGACTTTTCGAACGATTTTATCATTACTCGAGGACGAGCAATGTTCTAGTGTGGGGGAGTTGTTAGATTGTAGTTTTGCTCCGATTAGTACCTTATTAACGATAAATTTTAACCTGTTAAAATACTTATTTTGTTAAATTTGCTCCATCTCAGGTAACTTTGTCTTAGTAGTAAGAAACGGAGCAAAACCACCTCAAAACTTGGAAAAGTGCACCTGCACATAATCCACGACCGTGGATTCTAGAAGAACAAAAAATCCACGACTGTGGATTTGGGCTGAATTTCCTGATCCCCCCGTATCGAAATCACGATCGTGGATTTCGGAAGCATGAAAAATGGACCGTGGATTTATTAACACTTGAAAATCCACGACCATTGGTTGCTCTCAGGAATACATTTTTCCTAGTACTTAACCTATTTTCGGGAGCAATTAGGGGGAGCCTCACTTTTTGACCTGATAGGGAACTAGAGCAGCTGGAGAAGAGTTTTTGGAGGTCATCCTTGATTCCATTGATGTCTTGAAGATCTTTGAAGTTTTAGTTTACATTTTAATTTCAATTTAATGCTTTCCTAGCTTAGTTAGTGTTGATTCTATGTTTAGCTTTGGGTATGAACTTGTTTGAATCTTGTATGGATCCTAAAATATTGAATGCTTGATTTTGACTATTATCAATTAATATAATTTGTATTGAGTTTGAATCCTATTGTCTTTGGGTTATTTGCTTAGTTATGAGTGGCTAGTTCCTTAGGCAGAGGGGTGATGAATTGTGTAGGGTAAGTGTTTGATGAAATTTCTAGGTGGGGTTTTTGATCTTATGCTTGTGAAATTGATATGCTTGCATGTTTGAGTTTGATCACCTTAGACATGATCTTAGATTTGCATATTAATTGAGAAATTGTATGTGAATTGGAGAAGGTTTCACAACATGGCTAAGTATAAAGAAATTTAATTTGGACTTAGCAATTGAACAATTAATTAACCACGCCAAGCCGCTAATTAGTTTATTACACTAATTTTGGTTATTTGATCTAATTATTGAGCTAGTGGTCACGAGAGTGACATTAGACGTAATTAGGTACACGTACTTTACTTCGAGAGGAGCTAGTACATACTTTCGTAATTAGAATTGTGAGATAAATCAATCCTACCGAAGTATTAGTAGAGCATGAGCCTTCCATGATAATCACTTCCCCTTGCCACTCTTTTATCATTACTCGTACCCTACGTTAGTGTTTTTTCTTGTTTTCCAATTCGATTGCTTGTTTATTTGTTTTCCTAGTTAAATGCACTTTTAGATAACTACTACTTTTGATTACTCTTCTGGTCTATAAATTAACGAATTCACTAAGTAATTGACCTTGATTCCCCTTCCCTTGGGATTCGACCCCTTCGTGCTACAAATATTTCATTGCAACTTGCACTAAAACGTACAACAAGTTTTAAATAATGTAATTAGCATAATTCAAACAATGTATAAGATTAAATGAAATAATGCATAACACTTGCCCGGATTGGTTTATATTTCCCTTTTAGCTACTAATTTACTGTTTTGAGCTTCGCTCTTCATGCCTATCTCCACTAATGAAATTGACTTAAGACTCGGGATCAAAAAATTTAGCATGTAAGACAAGGGTAAGAGTCAAGATTATGGAAATTTTGCACAAAAATGACTCGACTGGTCTCTGTCATTTCTCTCAGCTTCTTCTCTCTCTTCTGTAGCTTGAATCTTTCCGATTTTTCTTCTTCTATCTTGCTTTGCGTAATTTTCCAATCCCTTATATTATTTCTTCTCACAGATTTTTCTTTCTTTTCTTTCTTTTATAGGAGGCTGAGTATGGTTATGTAATTCATGGAGGATCCATATGCAAGTCGATGTAAGTTGAATCATCTTTTTATGCTTTTTTATGTAGGAGTACGTCCTTTAAAAAAAATGGTCTAATTTAAAAAATTCAATTTATTAGTGTTTATCTTCATTTCAGAGGAATCATTTATCATTAAGCAGTGATGGTTTTGTTGGAGATGAGTACAACGATAAAATGGGTGAATGAGTTGTCGAGTTTCGATAACTGATTTTTGTTTGTAAAAATGTTACATTGAGCCCAAAAGCTCTATTTATAGTTGCTCTTATCGAAAATCTCCTAAGCTCACGATTTCCCTCTACTTGATCGAGCTCGTTCTCAGTTCTATTCACCTTCCAAGATTTGGTACCTTCATTTCTTTTCACCATTTTGATATGATCATTATCTTAAGTACCCTTCTATCTCTAATGCACCGACACTTCTAAAAATATCATTTTGCCGTGTCGTGTCGTGTCGGACACCGTGTCCGACACTTCTTACGTGGAAAATTCACAAAAAAATCCGTATCGCCGTATCCGTGTCGTATCGTGTCCGTATCGCCGTGTCCGTGTCCGTACAACGTAGTCTTCAATGAATTGAAACACTTCCTTTATAAAATGAAACCGACCCTGCCATCCCAAGCATATACTTAATGTGCCAAAATGCAGTCTGCCTTTCAATTCGAATATTTATAAAAAGTAAACACCAAAATTAAATGGAATTAAATTCTCCAATGTAAGAGTT
>JBBMKE010114908.1:0-28477 GCA_037834125.1 Lippia alba | reverse complement strand
CCACTGGACAGCAACGTCGCCCCTCTCGCCTAACCCCACCACGCCACTACCTCGAAGTCAACCGTCTTCCCCCTCCTTAAATTCGCCGCTGTAGGCTGTAGCTACTCATTCCAAATTCTCAAGTCCGCCGCCGCCCCGCCCTCCTAAGTCCACCGCCGCACAAACCCTCTCCATTTTAGTCATTTCTCTCAATTTCAGGTCCAGACCACCGCCGCATAAACCCTCCGCATTTTAATCACTTCTCTGAATTTCAGGTCCAGATCCCTGGTCTGGATCTGAATCTGAATATTTTTGTGCATGTATAGAGAACGGCGGGGAGGAGAGGGGGTTGATGCCTAGTGGTGGTGGTGTGTTGATGGCGGTGGAGATGCAGGGAGAGGAATGGCCGTGGACTTGGTGGAAGGGGAAGGGGTGGGTACGATGGATGGTGGTGATGACGGCGGATTTGAGGAAAAGGGGGCGATGGATGGTGGTGGGACAGCAAGGAAGGGAGGCGGCGAACTTGGGTGTAGAGGCGTTGGTAGTGGCAACGGTGATGGCGGCGACTGGGGCGGTGGATGGAAGATGAAGATGATGTTGATCGTGATTCATTCGTAAAGTTTGGAAGATTAAATTTTTATTTTTCTTCTTGACATTTTTATTTGTTGGTGTTGGTGTTGAATGAAACTGTTGATTTTTTATGGTGGTGATAAGTGGTATTCCAATTTGGCGTTAACTGTAGTGGTGGTGGTGGTGGTTAGCCGAAATCAGCCGGTGGTAGCGGTGGTTGCCGGATCTGCTTTCATTTCCTTCAATTTTTTTTTTATTGATTAACAATATTTAATGAGTAATTTTAATAATTGGCAATATTTATATTTATTAAACTGATAAATAATTTGTATTAATGAGTAATTTGATATAATTATCCCTGTATATGTATATACACACATATATACTATACAAATAGTATGATTTTATTATTTATATATTTATAATTAAAATATTACATTTAATTAATATCAAAATAATATCATACTTTTTTTGGAAAAAAATAATATTATACTTATTTTGCATATAATAAATATTTTATACTAAATTTATTGCTTTGTTTTTTTTTGTTTTAATTTAATTTTAATATTTGAATGTTGTATTATGTGGATTTAAAAAAGAAAATGGAGAATATGTGTAAATGACGTGGCAACGGGTGTCAATTTCACATCGTCAATTTTAACATGTCAACTGCCTTCCGGTGATTGACTAGGCGATTTCCGACGAATTTGTCCTTAAATTGACACATTTTTTAAGTCAGTGGCACTTTTTATTGCCGGAGCAAAATATGTCCCGAAATTGCTAGTTAGGGTCAGTTAGTGTCCCGATTTTGCATTTTTCCCATTAAAATTATGTATAATCATAAAATGCTGAAAAAGATGAGAAAGAGAGCGAGAATAAAGATCATAAAGGTAAAAGGAAAAAAGAGAATGAATGTGCAAGAAGAGACAAAATGGTAGAAAATAAAATGAGAACAAGTATGCTATGATCTCGTATTGTTATGTTATATCATATTATATAGTATTTGTATGACCTTATCTATATATGTGTGGAATTTGTCATGTACATACAAATTTATTTACCGTATACCAAAAAATATATCTAAAAGAACATTAAGACAAATGGAAGTATATGCATGCTAATAGTACTATGGATGATAGATATATCTGTCACATTAATCATGGATCCTTTTCAAGACTATTACACCGACGACAATGTTACCGTTAATACTCCCAGAATCGTAATGTATATTATATGGAACATGTGTGATTCAATTAAATTAGTGTGACGACGAAACAAATACTTATATTTATTATGTAATTGATAAAACAATTATACGAAATGACATGACATGATATGTTTATTTATTATTATAATTGATTGAGTTCTATAGTCGAGCTGCAAGTTTTCCCTTTTTAAACCTTTATTGTCGTTATTTGTTTAGTTTAATTACTCATAAATACATTGAAATAATTCTCATCAAACTACTCTAATTGGGCCTTGGGTTGTAAATCTAATTTGAATTTAATTTAGCCAAATCGAGTCAAATAACAATAGTTATAACTAATCAAGTTCGATTGTTCGGGCAAAATTGTTAGTAAGTGTATTTCCCGCATAGATATTCAAGATAATGTGTCAATTGGTAGTGTCAACTTTCACCACAAAGTGAAGGCTTTAACTATAATTAGTACGTAAAACCTTCCCTTATATAAAATTAATTTTAGCACGAGTTTGATTTAATTAAATTAAGTGAAATAAGAAATACTATACACTTATTATTATTACTATTGACTAAGTTGAATCTAACTGGATTGGGGTAGAATTTTGAGTTTATTGCACCAAAAATCATTTGATATATCTAATTAGCATTTCGAATCCTATGATTTGAAACGTCACAAAAGCGAACCTTATGATTATATTAAATTAGCATTAACTTAACACTCAAAAAAAAAAAAGCACTAACTTAACTCTCAAAATCCTATGATTGTGATAACAACGCGACTGTAGAATTTTGAGTGCTAATTTAATACAATCACAGGGTTCACTTTGAGACATTTTAAATCACAGAATTTCAAATACTAATTAAATATATCACAGGGGGTGACCAGACAAAAAACTCATAGAATTTTTCATAAATGTGTTTCCCGCATAACCATTTAAGATAATAAAATAAAAGCCACCTCAAAACCAGTATAGCCGCTGCCCCAAGAACACCAATTCGAAACTTTTCAGGTTTTGGGTCTTAATTTTTTTAAAGAGAAATTTACATCTAATTATTTTTTATTTATGCATAATGACAACATGTTTATCATTATTCGAAAATTACATTTTAGTTCTAACTTTGAGAACTATTTGTGATTCCTATGGTTTTGTTATTCATTCCAAAAATACTCCTAATTTGTTGTTAATGCATAATTTGTAGGGATCGTTTTATTTGTATTTATAAACTTTAGGGATAATTTTATAAATTTGGTCAAATATTCTATGTAACACTCATAAAACCATGAGGGACATACATATACATTTACAAATTCTATTAAGGGATCTCAGACCAAACAAGATTTATAGGAATTAAAATATAATTTTTTGATAATAATATATTATATTGTAATTAGACCTAAATATCCATTTTTTTGACAGAATCTCTTACGCAAGTTTCTTAACCGAAAATTCTTGACGTCATCCGGCAAGTATTAATTGGTGCGCTATATTAAGAAATTCTAACAAAAAATTAAAATTCAGAAAAACCCACGAACCAAATGTCGGAAAGATTCAAGTTTTAGTCAATTTCAGAGCAAATTAACAATGATTAATCAATAAATAGCAAACGGAGAGTGATTTTGCTCCATTTTCAGACGAGAAAGAGTACGACATTTATGCGCATTTACTTTTACATCTTTAAGCCATTTTTAAAGAAAAGGAAAGGAAAATGTGAATGAGGGAAAGTTGGAAGCTTGAATTTGTAGGAAAATCTGGCAATGAAGCTTGATGTGTTCGTTAATTTGGGCTGCCGGTAATCTTGTTTAAACAGAATCGCACCCATAAGTTTGGTTTTTAGTTCAAATTTCAAGAAATTATAGGAAATATCAAAAAGCCAGCCCAAACTTATCCAAAACCAAGCCCTAAACGGTTTATATTCCTTTTTTGCTCCCAAGATTATTTTCATATAATATTAACTTAATTTTGATTTTAACTTTCCGTTTTCTTTTCCTGTATAAGACTTTTCTTAGGCATTTAAAATTATGAACTTTTGTAATAAAAAAAATTGTACAGTCTAATGAATATTTTAACATGCAGTGGATTTAAGTCTTTAATATATTAAAAGTTTAAAATTTAAACGCACAATTAAATGAAAAACTATTGTAAGTAGGGGAAAAAAAAACGAAACTATTCTCATTCACATAATTCAAATCTAGCATAGTGCGTGGAAGGGTATAGTGCCCAGTACGAAAGAGTTGAAAGGTGGGTTGAGTTGGAGAATTGGTAATGGCAAAAGCATCTCGGTCTGGGATGATATTTGGTGCGGGAAAGAGAAGTTGCGCAAGAGAGAATTGATGGCATAGTTCAACCGGAGGATGAGAGACTCTTGGTAGAGGAGTTGATCAGTGATACGGCCAACTAGACTTTTGATAAGTTGAAGACGCAGCAACCACAGGATGTTCAACAAAACATACGAGATATTCCTATTCCGATCAGTCGAGATAACTCGGATAAGGTGATCTGGGCTCACAGTAGCAATGGTAACTTTTCATGTAAGTCGGCTTACGAGATGCTACGCAGCGATGAGGATAGCAGTGGTCGTCACTGGAGATGGATTAATTTGGGACCTAAAAATCCCAAACAAATTGAAAATGTTCCTTTGGCTAATTCAGCACGAGAGTCTCATGACGAAAGCACTGAGATTTGATCGGCACATTGGGGAAGATGCAGCTTGTGAACGCTGCAATGCGACAAGGGAGGATATTCTTCACATTTTCCGTAGATGCCCTCATGCTACGAGGGTTTAAAATTTATAATTGAAGCGACGGAACTGCAGCGGTTTGAGAGTGTCGGGGATGAAGACTAGGTCCATCAGACGGCTAAAATGAAGTTTAGAACGCAGGCACACATAAGTTACAGTTGGCGAAATATTTTCCTTGCAACCTTATGGAGTCTCTGGAAAGCGCGAAACGGTTTTGTGTTTCAACACAAGAAAGAGTTAGCTTATATCACGGTTAGGAACACAGTGATGCTGGCAACGGAAATGGATAAAATGGAGATGAGGTGCTGGAAACCTCCCAAGCCGCGGCCTAACCACCAATGTAGTAAACCATCATTGGGTTGGGTCAAGCTTAACACCGATGGAAGTGTTTTTGGAGTGGATAACGCTGCGGCTGCGGGAGGTCTGGTTCGGAATGATGAGGGAAACTGGATTTGTGGTTTTACGATGAAATTAGGGAGGATCAACATTCTGCTGGCTGAGCTCTTGGGCCTGCGGGAGGGGTTGCGAATTGCTTGGGACAGAAGGTTCCACAAAGTTTTGGTGGAGTGTGATTCTGAATCGCTGATAAAACTGGTGAAAGAAGAGGATATAGCGAATCACCCGTATGGGAGCGTGGTGCAGGACTGTCGAAATTATCTTAGGAAACCATGGGAGGTGAGCTTGAAGCATGTTTACAGAGAAAGCAATGTTCATGCTGATTTTCCGGCTAAGTTGGGACATTATATCAAGGAAGCCATGGTGCTTTGGAATGAAGAGCCGAGAGGGCTGATGAGCTTGTAGGGAGTGCATTGTGTCTTTGCTGTTTCGTTGATCGACAAAAAAAATATATATATATATTTCAAATCTAGCCAACAGAATCGAAGTGGTTAATGAGTTTATTCTTAAGGACAAGCTCAAATCTCTGCTTGAATGTGCGTGTGCTAAATTTTTTTTCCAAATCTAATATCTCAAAAAATATTAAAAAAAAATCTAAATGCAAAAAGAGGTTAGGCATGAAAAACTTCAGGTTGAACCCAATATGTCATGGATTGCTCGCGTCTAGCATCTGGACAAGGTAGCACGAAAGATGTACTCTGATCATTAAGGTCATAGATATGAAGGTTTCGACTCCCTTTAATAGTGTAGTATATGCAATTAGGTTGAATTCCTTGAGAGGAGGAGCACCAACCGCCCCCTTTAGAACCCAGGAATATCGTTTCACCTCCTAAATTGTATATCTCCACGAACTTCCTCATATGAAAATCCACTCGAAAAACTTTAAAAGCCGTTTGATCAAATACATCACTCGACAATGTCTTAACTAGGAAGATTTCGTTGGCACGTAATGACTCAACCAAGTAGTAATTTGTAAACTTCACCCAAGGGGGTGACTCTATATCTAGTTCCCACACTTCTCCCTCCTCCGTCATCAATGGTCTCAACTCTAGAGTTTTTTCGACGAAATTAAAATGAATTGTAACGAATTCCACGTAAGGTGTTATCTTAATTCCATAAATCTCCCCCTTGAAAGATATGGACGCCTCGAGAGCGTTGTTGTCGTTATGTTGTTTGATCACATACTGGGTATCCCCTATTCTGCAAAATGCTAGACGTGTTCCACTGATAAATAAAATGTGACAATCTGATTCGGTGGGAGGTTTGGACAACGTACATGAGCTGAATCTGTACGAGTCTTCCAATTTTGGGAGGTTAATTATCTCGGTTGACGAAGGATTCCAAAGACAATATTCGTCCGTCCAGTAATCCAATAGTACTAACCATCCATAAGCTGAGTCGACTACGCACTTGTCGCGTAATTGAGGTATACTTGTATTGTATAGCCTTTGCTCCGATATATCATAGAAAGATTGCTTGTCGAAATGGTCGCCATGTGATATCAAAAGCCAAGGAGGACCGCTAAGGGTTTCTTTCAGCTGCCCATCGCGAGTCGATTTTTCCATCTATCAGCTTAGTAAATCTTGATGACAATGAATTTATGTTATATCACATATTTCGATTAGTAAGGCAAAATAATTTGTAAGCCAAAATAATTTGTTACATGAAAAAGGAATTAAAAAATTGACTATTTTTGGAGAAACTTTACTACTACAAATTTAAATATAATAAGGTCGGACACGAGATGCAGGTAACTAAGAATTGGGTTAATTTACTTCTGAAATTGTCGTCATACTATACTAATTGATTCCAAATACCGTAACCAAACCAAATAAAGTAAAAAAAAAATTACGACAGTGATCACAAACTGTTAAATCCGCAAAAGAAATCATTATTTCGTAATCAAGTAATGGAACACAGAAAACAAATTAAAAGGATGCCGTACCTTTTTATAAAGATGCACGAAGTCAAAGCTGGAGAGAAATTAATTAAGATGAACTTATAAGTTAAAACTTTAAACCGATTATTGTGTGTATAATGTATATATAGCTAGAGAGAAAGAGGGTCACGATCAATTTCCTTAACTTATATTTATCACGATTCGAACTTATTCTCCAATTGGGATTAGGATTCTTAAAATCTGTCTATCATAAATTATATCTTTCGAGATCTTTTGTCTAATATATTTATTTATATAAGATAAAAGAAAAACTCGTCTTTTCTGAGTTACATATATATCTCTCTTCGTCTTCAGAAGATTTAAAGCTCATTGGCAAAGCTCTTTCATCTCTCGTTAATTACCAAGGTATGAATTGTCTATAATCGTTTCTCCACCCTATCTTTTTGTATACCGAAAGTTGAATCTTTATATATTCAATTTTGTATAAAACCCTTTTTATCCAAACGAACATTATAAAAAGTCGAGATTTCTCTTTGTAAAATCATATTGTTCTCTATGTACAAGATTGGATTGAATTAGTATTGTTGTGTATGTAAAAGATTGGATTGAATTAGTCTTGCTCTCGATTCTTAACCCAGAAAACCGTTTTGTATTGCCAGACCAGAAAACTAAATATTATTTTTGAAATTTCATCCGTATTATATATATCCATTGCTTTGTTCTTTGAGATTAGGTGGTATTGGATTTATTTGTATATAATAATTATACTGAATTCAATGCAATGCAGCAGTAAATCATGAGTTTGGC
The DNA here is from genome assembly GCA_037834125.1 of Lippia alba. NCBI lineage: Eukaryota > Viridiplantae > Streptophyta > Magnoliopsida > Lamiales > Verbenaceae > Lippia > Lippia alba. Next base: position 20,885 of record JBBMKE010114908.1, on the reverse strand, counting down.
AGATCTTCTAGACGAGCTTTTGGATTTAATTGTATCACGCTACCCGAATAAAGAATATTGTGGTTTAAAATGTAGATCAGTATGCAAATCTTTGGAAGGAATTGCATCTCGTCTTCATTATCCTCCTTATTCTTTTCCATGCTTAATGTACTAGGAAAAGGGTCGTGGTCGTTGGAATCTTTTGAAGAGTAATGATATTTCATCCGCAGAAATTCCTGAGTTTGAGGGTGCTGAAGTACTTTACTCAAAGCAGGGATATTTGCTCATGGCTCGTGGTGAATACAAACTCTTTATTTTCAAGCTTGAAAATAAGCAAATTTTTGAAATTCCCATATCGGATGAATTCTATGAAAACTATTCCTTTGTTAACGAACCGGGCTCCTCAGATTGCTCCATTATTGGTGTCATGGACTCGGGATTGTCCACCCCACAAGTGTCTATCGGAGTAATGAAGTTGGGTGAGGATAAATGGAACCACTACGAGCACGAATGTAAGATTGAATTTCAAATGTTATATTGTTTGGATAGTCAAGGAAATATAGGAACATTTGATATTGAAAAACCAACTGAATGGACTATGTACGATGAATGTCTTGAGCCAGCTGACTTACGAGAAGAAATTACACAAATTTATTTTGCCAAGCTCGAAGAGGAATGCCAAGTTCGAAGAAGAAGAAGAAAGAAGAAGACTAAGAAGGGAAAGAAGAAGAATAAAAATAAGAAGAAGAAGGAGGAGAAGAGGAAAAGAGAAGTTCTTTATGTCGTTTTTCTTACCCATGAAGAAAGGAATGTCAATGTATATAAGTTGTTGGAGCCGGATATGAAATGGAAACGAGTGGTAAGTTTGAAAGATAAAATTTTATTTGTGGGTCGTGGAGCCTCCTTCGGAGGAAAAGCTTTATTCAAAAGTATGGCCAACAGAATTTATTTTCCTATCAAACAGTTATTTTATTGTTTAGATAGCCAACAATATCATCTTTTCAATAGTAAATGTAATTTTCCTACTTACATAAAGTATTTAAATCATGCTACCTGGATTGATAAACCCCCAATCAAATTTCTAGAGTTATTTAAATAAAGGTGGCCTTGTACGTTTTGTTGGTAGGAACTAAGTTTTTTTTCAATTTTTTTTATATATTTTACCAAGGAACAATTGGTTGGTTAATTTGATGGCATTGCGTTTTATTATAGAATCTTTCTAAAGAATTATGTATTTTCTTGGTCGCCATTATATTATTTGTATTGTATTTTGGGTTTTGCTGCCATGACTTAGGAATGTGATTTCAGTTCTTTTTTATGATGATGAATTAAAATCAAATATTAAAATAGTTATGAGGTTCAAGAAATCTAATCAAAGAAAGTCGTTTGTTATGTCCACACAAATATAGAGATTAATTTACTATCTGAGGAGTTACAAATAGAGTCACATAGGAGAGATTAATTTACTATCTTGATGGAGTTACGTGAACTTTCCATTAGGACTCCATTACCATATAACCACATCTTGCACTTCCCTGTTCAAAGGTATCCGCGTACTCAAAATTCTATTTTTGACCGAATCCGAGATTGTAGATTTCAGCCGCTGCAGATACCAGCCACAGCCATGCTCATCAATAATATCCCCAATACATAATTCTCTGTCCTCCCGATGTATTTCGATTCTCCAATTTCCGATCGTTCAGCCATTTATCCCGCCAAACTGATATACTCCGACCACTCCCAATTCGCCATGTAAAATTTGGCTCCATCAACCTTATAAATATATAAAATTTGGCATAAATTTACATTTACACATTTTGTTAAAGGGAACCCAAACTAAATAAGATTTATAAAAATTAAAATATAATTTACTTATAATGATGAATTATATTATAATTAAACCTAAATAGACGGCAATCAAATATTAATATCCCTTTCTTCAAAATACAAATTCTGAAGCGTTTGACGACAAAATCTCTAACGCAAGCTTCTTAACCGACAAATTCTTGACGTCATGCTGCAAGTATTAATTGGTGCGCTATATTAAGAAATTCTAAAAAAGATTAAAATTCAGAAAAACCCACAAACCAAATGCCGGAAAGATTAAATCTTTAGGCAATTTCAGAGCAAATTAACAATGATTAATCAATAAATAGCAAAAGGAGAGTGATTTTGCTCCATTTTCAGAAGAGAAAGAGTACGACATTTATGCGCATTTACTTTTACATCTTTAAGCCATTTTTAAAGAAAAGGAAAGGAAAATATGAATGATGGAAAATTGGAAGCTTGAATTTGTAGGAAAATCTGGCAATGAAGCTTGATGTGTTCGCTAAAACAAGAATCGAAGGCAAAGACCCTAGTTCGAATTCCTCAAACCACTTGGGGTGTGTGCGTTAAAATAAAAATAAAAATAAAAATAAAAACTAAAAAAAATAAAAAAAAGAGCTTGATGTGTTTGTTAATTTTGGCTGCCCGGTAATCTTGTTTAAATAGAATCGCACCCATGAGTTTGGTTTTTAGTTCAAATTTCGAGAAATTATAGGAAATATCAAAAAGCCAGCCCAAACTTATCCAAAACAGACCAAGCCCTAATTTGTTTTATATTCCTTTTTGCTCCCAAGGCTATTTACATAAATTATTTTTATATAATATTAACTTAATTTTGATTTTAGCTTTCCGTTTTCTTTTCCTGTATATAAGACTTTTCTTAGGCGAAACTATTTAAAATTATGAAATTTTGTAATAAAAAAAAATTGTATAGTATAGAGTAGATAATGAATATTTTAACATGCAGTCTTTAATATATTAGAAGTTTAAAATTTAAACGCACAATTAAATGAAAAACTATTGTAAGTAGAAGAAAAAGGAAACTATTCTCATTCAGATATTTCAAATCTAGCCAACAGAATTGAAGTGGTTAATGAATTTATTCTTGAAGATACATTCGTGTGTTAAAAAAAATTCCAAATCTAATATCTCAAAAAATATAAAATAAAAATCTAAATGCAAAAAGAGTTTAGGCATGAAAAACTTCAGGTTGAACCCAGTATCTCATGGATTGCTCGCGTCTAGCATCTGGACAAGGTAGCGCTAAAGATGTACTCTGATCATTAAGGTCATAGATATGAAGGTTTCGACTCCCTTTAATAGTGTAGTATATGCAATTAGGTTGAATTCCTTGAGAGAAGGAGCACCAACCGCCCCCTTTAAAACCCAGGAATATCGTCTCACCTCCTAAATTGTATATCTCCACGAACTTCCTCAGATGAAAATCCACCCGAAAAACTTTAAAAGCCGTTTGATCAAATACATCACTTGACATTTTTTCAACTAGGAAGATTTCGTTGGCACGTAATGACTCAACCAAGTAGTAATTTGTAGCCTTCACCCAAGGGGATGAATCCACATCAAGTTCCCACACATCTCCCTCCTCCGTCATCAATGGTCTCAACTCTAGTGCTTTTTTGGCGAAATTAAAATGAATTGTAACGAATTCTATGGAAGGTGTTATCTTAATCCCGTAAATCTCCCCCTTGAAAGATATGGACGCCTCGAGAATGGCATTATGTTGTTTGATCACATACTGGGCATCCCCTATTCTGCAAAATGCTTGGCACGTTCTACTGATAAATAAAATGTGACAATCTGAATCAGTGGGAGGTTTGGACAATGTACATGAGCTGAATCTGTACGAGTATTCCATCTTTGGGAGGTCAATTATTTCAGTTGACAAAGGATTCCAAAGACAATATTTGTCCGTCCAATAATCCAACAGTATTAACCATCCATAAGCCGAGTCAACTACGCACTTGCTGTGTAATTGAGGTATACTTGTGGTGTACAACTTTTGCTCCGATATGTCATAGAAAGATTGCTTCTCCTGATACTCTCCATGTGATATCAAAAGCCAAGGAGGACGATGTTTTCTCCCAGTTCCTTCGACCTTCCCATTGTTAACAATTTTTTCCATCAATTAAGTAAATCCTGCACAATGACATTGGATTTATTATTTAGTTATGTGTTGTATCACTTATTTTGATTTAAAAAGTAAAATAACTGTCCTATGAAAAAAGAATCAAAAGATCGGATATTCTTGGAGAAACTTTACTATTAAAATTTGAGTGGAATAAGGTTGGACACGAGACACCAATACATTACCCTAATAGATAACTAAGAATCGGGTTAATTTACTTCTTAAATTGTTATTCATGTTATACTAATTAATTTCAAACACCATATAAACAAAACAAATAAAGTATAAAGAGATTAACACAGTGATCACAAAGGATTGAAAAAATTAGTAAAAAAAACAAACCGCAAAACAAATTATTATTTTGCAGTGATGAAACACAGAGAACAAAAGGGATATATGGCCTTACCTTGTTACAAAGATGCACGAAGATAACAGACTTAGCAGTGATAAAATATATGTTTTGTACCCTAAATCAAAAAGAATAATAACGAGCTAGGTTAATTACCAAGAGACGTATATATACATCCTTTTTCTTTTTTCTGAAAAGAGATAATATATAAGAGAGAATAGAGACGGATTAGGATTCTTGAAATCAATCTATTTATAAATTATATATTTCGAGATCTTTGTTTATTATAATTGGAGAAAATTTCAGCAAATACCCTATGTAATGGGAATGAATCATAGACAGTACCCCGCCTCTGGCCGCCGGCAATTGTGTACGACGGCGGAGCTGCAGAGAAGATCCGGCAGCGGTGGAGATGGAGAGGAGATCCAGCGGCGGCGACGGTGTTTGAGCGACTGGAGGTGGAGAGGCAGCGGCGGCTTTAGGTGTTGGGTGGCGGCGGAGAGATATGGGGCGATTGTGGTCTGCGTGGAGGAAGACTATATATATGTATATATTGCATATATATAAAATACATCCACAAATATGAATATTAATTACTATAATAGTGTATAATATATATATATATGTATATATTGCATATATATAAAATACATCTACAAATATGAATATTAATTACTATAATAGTGTATAATATACACATATATACGCTCACTAATGAGTACTGCATCTTCAGAATTGTAACATTCCCATGGCATATAAGCTACTAATACATTTTTCCCCAAAGCAAGTTCGCCACCAACCGTAGCAGCACCATCTGCTAAAATTTGCCCCTTTTTAATGCTTTTGGTTTTTTCATGTTGTCAAAGAGTTGAACAATGGTTTTTGGTGTTGGAGAGCGCAGCTCCCGAAAAGGAATCTATTGATTCTCTCATTTTCTATTTTTAGTAACTTGTCAAACGGGGAAAAATCGATCCAATTTAACTTGAATTTTCAAATTCGAAGGAGGGTAAGTTCCGACCCGCACGAAAGGCGTAACGATCTGAGCACTGTCTCGGAGAGAGGCTCAGTGTAATTTTCTTGATAATTATATATATATATATTAATTTTTTAATATTTTTATTAAATATGATGATATAATCTAAATGTAATTTGCATGTTATAAAATTCTTAACTTGAGTATTTTTTTTTATATTGTTTTTTTTTAATTAAGTATAAATTAAGGGGTTCAAGTAAAGGGTAAATAATAATAAATTAGGTATAATCTAGGGTTTTTTACAACTCAGGGTTTTACTTTTGATTAACATAGGGTTTTTTATTGAAGTTAACTCATTATATTTAGATGTCACTTTCCATGGGGGTTTTGTTGAAGTTAACTTATTATATTTAGAAGATTAAAAAGAAAAAGTTAGTCTTTTCTGAGTGACATGAGTTATATAATTTTTGTGGCAGAAGGGAAGGTTTAAAGTTCTTTCATCTCTGATCTCTCTCGTCTCTCGTTAGCAAAGGTATGTGTATCAATTCTCAGTTCTCGAAAATCCCATATTTATTATATGCATTGACATCTCATCCTGCTCAATTATAATTTTCTTGTACTCAAGAATCATGCCCAATAGGTTCATTCTTTACATATACAATTGTATGGAACCCTTTTATCAAAGGACGATTGAAATAGTCGAGATTTCTATCTTTATATATACGATGGTATGGAACCCTTTTCTGAAGGAACGATTGAAAAAGTCGAGATTTCTCTTTGTGAAATTTGGATTAATTAGTGTTGTTCTCTATGCTGCATATAATTGTGTATTTGAGAAAATTAACGTATGTAAAAGTAAAACCCACAAAACCCTTTTTGTATTCCAGCCCAGAAACACCATATTACTTTTTAAAATTTCATCGGTATTATATTCATTGCTTTGTTCTTTGAATTTCATGGTATTGAATTTATTTGTATGAACACTATATTGAATTCAATGCAATGCAGCAGTAAATCATGAGTTGGGCCGATCTTCCGGACGAGCTTTTGGATTTAATTGTGTCATGCGACGCGAATAAAGAATATTGTGGTCTAAAATGTAGATCAGTATGTAAATCTTGGGAAGCTGTTGCATCTCGTCTTCGTTATCCTCCTCATTCTTTTCCATGCTTAATGTACTATGAAAAGGATTGTGGTCGTTGGAGTCTTTACAGGAATAATGATACTTCATCAGTAGAAATTCCTGAGTTTGAGGGTGCTGAAGTAATTTACTCAAAGCATGGATATTTGCTTATGTCCCGTGGTGCATGGAATTTCTTTATTTTCAAGCTTGAAAATAAGCAAATTTTTGAAATTCCCGGACCGGATAAAATCTATCAAATCATTTCCTTTGTTAACGAGCCGGGCTCATCAGATTGCTCGATTATTGGAGTCATGGCCTTGGGATTGTCCCCCCCACAAGTGTCTATAGGAGTGCTGAAGTTGGGCGAGGATAAATGGAACCACTATGAGCACGAATGTAAGATTGAATTTCAAATGTCTGATTGTGCACCAATTCTGCATCGTGGATTATTATATTGTTTGGATAGTCAAGGAAACATAGGGACATTTGACATTGAAAAACCAACCGAATGGACTACGTACGATGAATGTCTCGAGTCAGCTGACTTGCGGAAAGAAATTAAACAAATTTATTTTGCCAAGCTTGAAGAAGAATTCTTTTGCCGAGTTCGAAGAAGAAGAAAGAAGAAGAAGAAGAAGGGGAAGAAGAAGAATAATAAAAATAAAAAGAACCAGAAGAAGAGGAGAAGAGAAGTGCTTTTTGCTGTTTTTCTTACCCATGATGAAAGGAATGTCAATGTGTGCAAGTTATTAGAGCCGGATATGAAATGGAAACTAGTGGTAAGTTTGGATGATAAAATTTTGTTTGTGAGCCGTGGAGCCTCATTCGGAGGGAAAGCTTTGTTCAAACGTGAGGCCAACAAAATCTATTTTCCTATGAAAGAATTATTTTACTGTTTAGAAAGCCAACAATTTCTTCCTTTTGATGGACATAATTTTCCCCTTTACAAAAGGTATTTAAATCATGCTACTTGGATTGATAGACCCCCACTAAGTATATAGAGTTATTTAAATAGACGTTGTCTTGTTTTGTTGGTAGGATTTAAGTATTTATGTATTATTATTCTTTTTTACCAAGGAACAATTGGTTGGTTGATTTGAAAGTATTGCGTTTTCTTATAATATCTTCCCAAAGAATTATGTATTTTCTTGGTGGTCATTATTTGTATTGTAATTTGGCTTTTTGCTGCCATGAGCCCATGACTTAGAATGTGATTAAAGTACTTCTTTTGATTATGATATGTTGCACTAAGTTAACACCCATCCAAACAATTAGGGTGTATAGTTCAGCATTTAGGCCGCAACATTTTGCAACAAAAAAGAAATCTTTAATCCAACAAGTACTCTCTGAACCAAGCTGGATAGTCTCCTATCACTAGGCTATTTGGACTTTTTTTTTTCCAATTGTTCTTGTCGGATATCAAAATAAATCGGTTGGGTTGTTTCCAGCCATGAGTTCCCCTATAACATAAGCGCTCTTGGGTGGAGTTGGTCATCATTCGCCAGGTCTTTGAGGCCTCGTTTACTTGTATGGTAGCTAATGGTTTTTTCCCCCTTTGCCTCTATTTTCAGCCGTCTCCTTTGAGTAGGTTGAAGCCCATGTTTGCCTTACAGGCCCGTAGGTGCAACCTGTTTTCGGCTGAGCCATGGCACATGAAAATTTGGCGTGTTCCCGAGAAATGCCTTTTCCCATGGATTTTATTTGATCACCATTTTGGTTAAAAGATCAGATTTATTGGTAGGATTTTGTGTTTTAGCAGTGTTGTTGGATGATGGAATACTGTGAAGATTTCGGATTCATTTATCTTCTGAATATCCATTTGTTTCCGTTGAATGTCTGTGGTAAAGTTGAGCAATAAATTTTAGGGGAAAAAAGTTTTAACCATCAAATTGTTTTCATTTTTTTATAATTTGCCAGCACAATAAATTTTTCTTATAAATTGACCTCATCCAATATTAATTGTATTTTCACCAAAACCAACCAACAAAAACAAAATAGATGGCAGTACATTACAAATGCCCAAAGATTGGATGGCGATTTACAACAAAAATTTGTTATGAAGGTATATTATAAAAAGAAATGGTATATTATGAAAAGAGACAAAGTTCGGATGTCAAAGATATGGATGCCCACAAATTTGTTAGAATTGCGGCCTTGAGCCTGCGTTGCTTTTCTTATTATTCCATTGTATGTTTTAATTTTGATTGATTCAATAGATTTCCCTTCGGGGTTTGCTTTTCAAAAAAAAAATTACAGATGATATTTACAGATGTGTGATGCTTATGGATTTTCTGGGCACCGCTAATGAATGTACAAACTAATAGAAAGAAATAAAATTACTTAAAAGTTGGAATTATATCTTTATATATGTAATGCTTTATGTGCCGACAAAAGAACCTCATCCTAAGTCTATTGCCTTTTCCTCTTTTAAATTTTCATAGCAATTTTTTTTTTCTTGTTGAGATATCTTGAAGTATTCCACTAAATAATTCTCACTTTTAATAGGCTGATGTACTAAGTTAAAAAAATAATAACCTTAACATTATTTCTTTTGGTGGGCTACGTTAATTTTGGGGCATACATCTTGGAACTCATAAATACCATCTTATCTTTTTTTTTTTTTTTTTCATCTTCGAGAAACAACCCCCAACCACTTGATCAACCCCTATTGGCCCATCTTATCTCTTTGTTTATTGTGCTCAAATAATTTTTCTTTCTTGGGTTATAAACTTATAATCACAAAAATGATCCAGCATCAATGTGGATACACACACGCATACAAGCCCTAACTATCCAAAACTCTCAAACTAGAAAAACCTTCTCTCCCAAGAACAATTAAACACGTTTTTAAATAATATTAAAACAACTAACAACGGTGAAAGGCGTTATCAGTTATCACAAGTTCACACGACGTACAATTTCAACTTCTAATAATACTTCTGAGCCGTCTTAAATTTCAGTCATGTTTCTGTTTAGTTAATTTTGTAACACTTCATTCATGAACCGGGTTGTTTGTGTAATTTCTAATTTCAGCTGTTTTAATCCCGGCCCTTTGCTTTATTTTCGTTTCGTTTTTAGTCCGGTATAACGCTGATCAGTCTGTTTATGTCAACTTACAGCGAACTGACTTTTTCCATCAACTAAAGACAGAGTCTTGGAGCTCTGGCTTGGATTGCATATACGGGGAAAGATTGTGGTAAGCGAAACTTGGCCACAATCTGCAATTGAATGATCATTGAGCTTATTTTCCTTAACTATGTATCCACTGCACCTAAACTCTCTAACTTTAAATCATTCTCCGATCCCCTCCAAATAAGAACCTCGTATATTTCTTCCATACTCGAAAGTCTTGAATCTAACCGGTGTGGTAGCAGCAGCAGTAATCTTAGCATGCTGATAGATACTCTTTTATCACATCAAACAAGAATTCAGAGACTGTGAACTTTGGAAAAATGCTTATGCTTTTGTAGGGATTGCCTCCAACAATTTCAGTGGACAATACATTAGGTTGCTTAACTCTACCTGAGCAAAAACTGTTTTAGTAGATGGTTCCTGCATCGGAAGCAGATGGCGGTTGGGTACGTCTCACTTCGTTATCTTTCCTCCCCCACACTAGTAAATCCCTGTTTTTTCCAATTATAATTTCTCAAAGTGTCCATGGAATATCACGTTCTTACCTCCTGAAACGATTTTGACCAATTCAAATCATTATCTTCCTACTTTAGTACGTGAAGTTTTCGTATTTTGGGACAAACTTCAGGGGGCACATTGTAATTTTGTAATTTATAAATTTACACTACGTACATATTGATGTTGCAGGGGAGCATCCGTTGCCACAACAATATAGTGATATACTCATCTTACAAAGGGTGGCCAATTTGTGACAACTCCAGTGTCCCACTCTGGTGCCTAAGTACAGATACAAATGATAATAATTCATCAATTAAATTTGGTGCTATTTTTCCCTATTCTTGTATTTTTGTTTCCTTCGTCATAAGTTGGGAGACTTCTATTTCACATTCTTCCTTGAATTTATTATTTGCGAACATTACCCTAGTTTTGATACCTTGGGTGTGTTTCTGCTTGAGTTTAACATGTCATGTAAAAATAATGGACGTCTGTTTCATTCATAAACAATACTTGACTGCTTAGCAAGGCTGAATTTTCCATCATTTCGTTACATTTATGGATGATCTGTTACAATTACTTTAAAATACTTCATTTTAGGAGCAAGCTGTTGTATCATGCATCATCATGAATCATCAAATATTTAGGAAAAATCGTTATGCAGAAGGAACCTATGAGAACAAGCAAAATGATAATTGGACGATAATCAGATTCGCTAACAAACAAAACGATAGCATCACCCGATTTTACCTATAGCGGATGTATTTACTGGCCTCCGAGGTCTTGGGTTTGGGTCCTTCATTTCCAGGAAAGGGAAGAATCTGATAAAGAAGAAATGTAAAGGAATTACTATTAATTGTGCCAAAACCGCATCGCAAACACCAAAGAAAGAATGATCCCTAAAGTGAATTCAACCTGGATAGAGAGGTAGGTGAAGTGCAGCAGTCGATTCTCTTTGGCATCTGTAATATCCCAATTAAGATCACTATTGAGTCGACAGTTGCCTTTTTCTATTCGAACCCGCCCTCTTCTCTTAAGATATTGCTTAAGAGATTCTTCCTACGGAAAACCAGTGGATTAAGCATATGGGGTACTACACAATGTAATATAAAAGGCCATCTACCACAACAATTACTAGATGAAAACTGCAAAATTACTTACAGTTATCTGTACTTGATGGGAAAACTTGAAGGACAGTCACCTTATAGCTAGACCACAACAATCTTGAATTTATCAGCTATACCAGACATGAAATTTGTGATCTGTTTATCAAACAATCAACACTAGATCTGTTGCCCATTTCAGCAGAGTGCTATACTTCTATTCTGGCCTGAAATCAAGCTCTCCATGTCTATTTTACAATTTGTCACAGCCATGGGATGTTTCATAGCCACCTGCATGCATTTTAAATGCAAGAAACTAAGTGAACTTGAATATGAATGATACAGGCTGCACGCGTGGAAGTTAAAACAGGAATATGCTAGGTGCAGCTTGAAAATGTGCTTTTGTCAAAAGGACAGGAGTTAAAACATCACTCTACGTGCAATGAATATCTCAAGATATTCAAATTAGGCTTATTTAACTTGTTAACACAAATGTGAGGTCTTGTATGGAGCCTAAGCTGACCTACTACTGGAGCAAGTTTATTAAACCACATTCGACTTGTCAAAACTAAACCATCAAGCTTATCAGTTTGTTATCCATATCACTATCAATGAAAGCATCAAAACAACAAAGTAAATCACCTATACAGAAGATAAACCAACCTTAAAGTCCAGACACCAGCAAACCTTAGCACGGGCTTGGAAGCACTTAGGAAAAGCTGTAGAACAGTTATGGCAGGAGTTAACTTGCGGGTGATAACGTTGGTTAACTCTGTTATTGCTTTAGCCGCTTCAAAAATAATCATTTCAGCTATGCGTCGGAGACAACTCTCAAGATAGTCCTCCAGTTTGGGAATTGACACCTGACTCTCTGATCACCTATACAGCTCAATGCACGAATGCTCTATAAGAATTTCAAGAAATTATAGAAAAGGTCACTTTAAAATGCTATGAAATCAGTAAAAAACAACACCTGACTCGTGTATCGAATCAAAAGGCATTGAGCTAAAGGAGAACAAACAGTCCCCTTTGTCAAGCTGGTAACCAACTTGCTAATAGCCAACCGATCATTTTGGCGTATCTGCAAATTCAAAAGTATAACATGAAAATCCCAATCAAAACACACCTTATCCACATGCATGAAATTGCTCCAAAAAAGAATGCCAAGCATGAACCAAACAGCATATGACTACTTGGGTCAAATCAACTGAAAATATGCCATAAGGATGAACCGAAGGATAGTATTGCAGTGGTGAAACTTGAAACGGCTGTACTCTCATATACTATCAAATAACAAACTCATTACCTGGTGGAGCAGAGCAGTGCATGAAACTTCACAAGTGCAGCCCGTGTTTGAACAGCTTCTTGTACTTCATTACTCCATCTTCTGACTATTTCTGGAGTTGTCTGTAAAAATGAACACAATCATATTAGCATGAAAGTCCTCCATTTAAAAGCAAGACATGCAAATCTCAAACATCAAATAGTACCTGTAGCAGATGAATACCGCTCATAAGGGAAGCACTGACAACTACTGGGCTTTTGTCAACCATAGCCTGCTTTAGATATCTCTCGATTTGTGTCAAAAGTATCCCATCAGTGATCTGACAAAGAACACGGATAGCATTAGCTCAATACATATCAGTGCGACTATTTTTGTCTATCATTAGGGAGCTTGTGACAATAATAACCTGATGCGAAAAAAAAAGGACTTCATTCTCTTCGTAAAGCACCAGAGTATACATTGAAAAGCACCTAATTCCTAAACAGTGTGCTCAAGGTACGTCATCTGCCGATGGAGAAAGCTCCTTTATAATCAGATAGATCATCCTTCTGAAACCAGTATCTTTGGACTGAAACAACTTTGAGAAAGCAAATAACACTTCTGAAGCTTCAACCTAGAAATTAGATTCAACGAGTTAAGTAATACCATAAATAGAAGAACATTAAGTAATAACATAAATGTGAGTAGCTGTGCTGTGCGTGTGGATAAGACAGTAAGCGAAGGAGAGAGAGGGAGAGAGAAAGTTAGAACTTGAGTGTTTGACCTTTGTGAAACATTCGCCTTGGTTCAGAACATACAGAAGCTTTGTGATCACCTGAAAATAAGAAAAGTTAACATGCACATTAGTTATTGACCGCAAACAGAAAAGAAATAGAATAGAAGTCAATCTGCAATAATGAAAAACACAAAGGATACCTGCGAGCATCTCCTTGCATCCAACTGAGAGTCACTGAAAACCGGAGCTTCCTGTAACACCGCACCCTTCTCAATCCCCAAAAATGGAGAATAATCTGCTAGCAAATCAACACACCACCATCATATTATTAATCATCAAGAACAGCACAATCTATCTTGCAGATGATAGGCAATCACTGATCAGCATAATTTAAATATCACTAAATCCGTGATGACAAAGAATGCACACAAACTGCAGATAAAATTCGGTAGAAACGAAACCTAAATCAGCATTGTAACCGAACCCAGCTTCCTCAAAATCACCAGAAACAAAACTAAAACTCTAACATGTTCCCGAAGTTGAAACAATGCAATACACAATGTAATATAATAAGGCCATCAATCACTCTATAATGCAGACAGAGTTGTACACAAATCGATGAAAATACTACAGTCTTGTATAATTAAACTGGAAGATTACATTGATAATCAGAAATTTCTCATTGTAATCGCCAAATCGAAGAAAAATCGAACAGAGATTTACCTGTGAAAGAGGCAAAAGACTCCGCAATTCACTCGGCCGCCAAATCGAAGAAAAGTCGATAAATCACCCTGGAAAATAGCATACAATATATATCTAACATACAAATTCAAGGCAAATAGATACGAGAGAGAGAGAAAATCTCTGAAAAATCCAATCAATAGATCCAAAAATACAAAACAATATACGCTGAACAATCATCAAACATCCATAGTCCAAACACAACAATCATCAAACATCCAAGCACAAATGTACGCTTAAAAATCATCAAACATATGTACGCGCAGTTTATTTCAGCGGATAACGTAACACGGTAAAAGTAATACTACGATCCTCTACTCTTCAGCGTTGTCCTCAGCAATCTGCTCCTCAGCCTCCTTCTTTGCATTCCTTCTCTTCTTCTTCTTCTGGTTTTGTCTTGCTCGTTTTTCCTTGCGTGTTGCCTCCTGTTTCAGTCTCTCTGCAGCTTCCTCCTCCTGCTGTCTTAGTCTCCTTGCAGCCTCCTCTGCCAGCTCTTCGGCTCTCCTTGCAGCCTCGTCTTCAAGCTCTTTGGCTCTCTTAGCAGCCTCCTGTCGCTTCAATTCCTCTCTCTTAGCAGCCTCTGCTTCCATCCATGCTCTCAACTCAGCGGCCTTTTGTTCCTCCTTAGCACGTTCTGCAGCTGCTTCTTCCTCCTTCCTTTTAAAATACCTCTGGCGAAATTCGTCCAAATGACCGAATTTCTGGTCTATCTCTTCTCTCTTCCCTTGGCATACCAGCTGATGGAGGTCCAAATTCCGGAAATAGTTCTCGCAGTTAAGACAGTACGCATAACCGCGTGGATGCAGAGGGACGTGAGAATCTCCAGCCGTTCCTGGACTGCCAGGAGGCGAACCGCCGGAACTTGCAACTGCAGGTGCAGTGCTCGAGGAACTCCCAGCCTGAAAGTGTGATTGCGCTGAACCCATAGAGAGAGAATTTTTCTGTTTCAAATTTTGATTTTGATTTCGTGTGTGTTAAAGGTGTGTTCTCCACTATATTATATATACATTGATTCGATCAGTATACACGAATACATACATTTTTGTATCTATACATATAGCCTTGGCGCGGGAAGAGGGAGAAACAGAGTGCCCAGTTTGTTAAGGGGGAATAATCTCCTGTGACGCGGGAACAGGGTTTGTTACGGGGCCATAATCTCCTGTGACGCGGGGTTGATTGACCCTGCCACGACGTCGTTTGAGGATGAAATGTTAAATGGGCCAGAATTGCCGATCCACTTTTGCAAAGGCCCAACTCTGTGAAAAATGAAATCATGAATTTAAAATTTATTATTCTTTAAAATGATAAATATGTGATAATTTTATTTTTAATCATTTTACTTAATATTTTTTTACGAGTAGAAGTAGTTTATTTAATTCAATATTATGTATATAATCGAGTTTAAGTTCTTAATTACTACACAAAATTACCTTTTTTACACATAAAAAATGAAAAAAACATAAGCAGCTAATTACACTGACTGACGTGTGATATGTCAATAACCAATAAACTGAATAAAACTAACACCACACTTACATGCCAAAAGGAACCAACTAATTTACTGCAAGGTTAACTAGACCTGCATATCAGTTAGGGGTAATGAGATTGTCCAACATCAGATATACCAAATCGCATCTTCCTCCTTTTGGAAAGTTAGAATAATATATTAATTTTATCCTTTTATTTGGCAAGAACACACATCGCTCGGATATAGTCGTAACGTGTAATTATTATAGCAGTACGTAAATTGACTCGCATAGTTACTTCCTATTATATATCTTTCGTCTCAATTTTTATGATTTGAGCAACCGTCATATTCCGCATTCAAGTTTTCAGGGGATCCGTTGGCGTGGCCAAATCTATTTGTAATAAATTCTTTTTATTTTTTTTATAATTTCATGATAAACGTAAAACTCTCATCTCCTTATTATATTGGTTCGACCGAATCAAGCATAAACAAAAATTACCCCATTTGAATACAATTTACATGCTACATTGAAGGAGCCAAAATAGCGTACATTTTTATAATAAAAAGGAAAGGGGCATCTTGGTCATTTTAATTAATTAAATTTTGGAGAGAGTTTCGAAAAGGTTATTAATTAGTTAGGTGTTAATTTATAGGAGTTCCTTTAATTGCTCTGAAATTAAGAAGAAACGGGGGAACCAGAAGTAGTTGGTAATCATAACCAGTATAACATTGAATTAATTAAAATATTGAGTCAATAATTGTAGTCTAATGCATGATTAGGATAATCCCTACTGGTCATTATCCATTGAATTACTTGAGTTTAATTTAAATTTTAATTTAGTTTAATTGTTGTTGGTTATTTGTTTAGATTAATTGTTGTTAATTTAATCAAAATCTTAAATCACCCCCCTAATTGTTTTAGCACATTCCTCGGTTTATTTGAAAATTACAAGATCGCCCAATCTCCGTGTAATCAATTCCTTTTTATCACTATTTACAGTTTAATTGTACTCGATACTAGAGGCCTATTTTTTGTGGCTTCAACACCAACCAAATTTTGGCGCTTATCGATGACTTTTCTTTATATTTATATCGATAACACAACTAATACAGAATTTTCATTCTATTATTGTATGATTTGATTCAAAATTATTACTCTTCGCTCCCCATATGAGAATCATAATTTTCATTTACTCTCCATTTTGTACAGTATATACAACATATTGCGATTTAAGTACGCGATATTGCGATTCTTGAGTTTCATTCATACTGAGTTGTTGTACCCTTAGAGCAACTATCACAAGTTGTTTGCATTCAACACATATAGAAACTAACATGGCTTCATATTTTTATATGTTCTAAATATCAAGAAATCAACAGCATTTCATACAGGTCAAAGTAGAAGCAATGATCATACATATACTAAATTTTATGAGTCTACTAAATGAGAGTAATATACCTTAGGTTTAGCAATTATCTCTACATAGCAAAAGTTGCATGTAATCTTTCATTCATGTTGAGTTATTGTACCCTTGAAACAATTGTCTGGGGCTTGTTGGAGATTGTCGACAACTGAGTTTTCGCGTCACAAAAACTTTTGAGTTCCAATTTTTAGTGTTTGGTGTAATTTCAGTACGAAGACGAGTTCGATACATTTTTGTTGTATGCTGCAACGAAAGAAAATTTTAGATAAATATAAATAAGATTTTGAACAATATAATATTTTCATCATATATTAATTTACGCAAAAAGTAATAAAGATCCATGATTAATCTTTAGTCATCACTAATCTACATATTTCTAAATATTAATTAAAAATTGAACAAAATGCATTACACTAAGCGAAGTTTTTATACAAATATGAACCATAACTATTTCTGATATATATTACTTCTAATTTGCATGTAGAACAATAAGTAAGAGTATGAAGCATGTAAAATGAATCTAGGTATAAACTAAAACAAGATAACATTAATTGCAAACAGAGTTCCAATTATCCATTAGCTTAGTTCATAAACAGGAATATCACATGCTTTATACAAACAATTAAGGACATGCACCAAAGGAAGATTGAAATCTAACCTTAACTTTTTTTTTGGTAGAAAAATCTAAACTTAATTAGCTAAAATAATATGAAACCATTACAGGTCAGGGAATTCATAATTTTTATCTATTTTTAGAATTGCTATCAAGAAAACAAAACAATCAAAGATATTTTTGGAATTTACAGCTTCATGTCATTTACACAAGAATAATATGAGTCGAACCAACGCTGTAAGAATGCACAATTAAACAATCCATTGCAAATATCATGTAATAAAAAAATATAAAATTCTTATTGTTTATACTTAAATAAAAATAATGACACCATGTACATATATTTATATACATAAATATATGTGCATTTAATATTAACTTAAACACTTCAACGAAAAAATAGATAACTTGTATAGTTTTCTATTTTAAAATAGGTAATAATCCTAAACAATCTAACAAATGTTATATTACAAACCTATTTCATTAAATCATATTTAGTGTAAGTTACATTTCTCAGTATGAATACATATGTAAATACCTCTTTTCGAAGATGAATATTATAACCAATATATATAAAATAACAATACGAAACTTCATATAAAATTTTATAAAGTGAAGATGAAAGAACAAACCTGAAGTGTAAAAGATCGTAGTCAAAATCAATATATGCTAAACGACTAAACTTTAATAACCCTATGCATCAGGGATGTACAATTAATTACAAGTATAAACAATGAAGAGAAAAATAATTACTTAAAAGAATAATATTTACAAAAGGTATCGACATGTTGATTTCATTTCAGCTCCCAATTGAGAATAATTTTTCAATTTCAATTTTCACATGAAAAGAAAACTTTCAGATAAATAGAAATATAATATTGTCTCAAACACACCACTGCCAAAGGTGTATCCATGCGGAATAAATATCATCCCATGATGTGCTAGTTGTGTTATGGCTGTGAATCTAAGGTAACAATTGGACCGTTTTGCATTAAAAAGAAATTATCACCTACTCTTATATATATGTGTAACTGGACGACGAAAAAAACGTTACCGCTCTTATATATATAGTGCAATAATGTAATGTAATAATAATAATATTTTACGGTATGAATTATGAACAACAATGTTTGCATCTAAACTAATAAAAATTAATAATTACATTTTAGGACATTAATTATCTGTACTATTATTAGGTTTCGAACCACTCGACATCTTAAAAAAATTAGATAAAATTTATATTTATAATTTAATCGGTCGCCACTAAACTTTTTAGCGCATTAATTATGAATAACAGTGTTTGCATCTTAATTATATTCTCTAACCCAAAAAAATCTTAATTATATTCGACCAAACAAACATTTCGAAGTTGGACCAAAAAATCTCAAGTAATTATATGGGCTGTTCTACAAAGCCCAACCCAAGCCCAACCAACGCTCTAAGACCAATACACAGTGGCGCAGCTGCACACACTGGTTTACCAAATTGGATTAGATATCTTAATTAATGTAGCCCACTAATCGGAAGAAAGCATCTAAGCATTACACATGTTTAATGTTTATATTTGCTTTTGTACTTTATTATAGAATCGAATTGAGTTTGCTAAAGTGTGGAGCTCTCTCTCTATAAATTCGGTAATTAAATACCAAACTTTTGGATTTTGATTAAATTAGCATTACACATATGTGTACTCTTGTTAGAGAATTTTAGTCTAGACTCGATAGAGCATACGGAATATATGTATATGTATTATATTTTTTCAATGATCAATCATTTTTTATTATATTTATATTGATAACACGATAAATATAAAGTTTTCGTCCCATTATTCAATCAATTCTAAAAACTCACAGTACAAAAAATAAAATATAAATCGTTCAAACTAAATCAGGCTAAAATTACTCAAAAAGTATAAGAATAATTGAAATAGACGACCAAGAAAATTTGAAAAAGATACATACATTTGTCACCTGGTAAAGAAAACCTTAATTCCTAAAAAAACCCACTTTATTTTAAATAACTCTAAAACATTGGTGGGATTTATCAATCCAAGTAGCATGATTTAGATATTTAATTTCTAACTATTGTGGTATGGTTTTAAATTTTAATTCGGAAAAAATATATGTAATGACATGACTCCATCTTAAATGTAGCCCCACAAATTTGCGAAAAGTTTTTGAGAAATTGTTATATTTTAAATTAAAGGCCATTGAATAATTTGCGTATGCAATTTACATTTTATTCACTTTACGCCTCAGTTAAGTATTATATAATAAATTCATAACGAAAAGGCAAATATTATGAGATTTAAGAGTTAAATTTCTTTCACATTTATAATCACATTTGTTTGTTTATCACTATTTCTTTAGCCAATTACATCTATATTACTATATCTACTATTATAAAAGTAAGTCCTCATATTTATTTCTTCCGATTATAAATCGATATAATTGGACACTATTCAACTTAATTATAATATTTATTTACGTCAACAATTAATAGTCAATAAGCCTTTCTTTTCATGTTATTGTTAATTAATATCCCTTTTCAATGTTGCATAAGACTAAAGTTTCATGCGTCATGTGATCTTTATACTAACTATGGTATATAAATAAGGTGTATGTAGCAATGGATTAGCTTCAATTTAACTAATTATTAATGCGTATAAATTTCATATTTTAGTTCTCTAAGAATTTCTTTCAATAAATTTTTATTCAAATTTTATGATATACCAATATATATTAAACTTCAACGAAATAAAATTAATCAAATATGAGAAATATAAATGAATAAACTAATGATGGAAAAAAGTAATAAATATTTTTATATATCTAATTTTGGGTTTTTAATTTTTATCAAGTCGGACTATTTTTCGGGCCGATAAACTTGACAATTTCGGATTCGAATTATTGTCCTGGAAAATAAACACATTAATTAATCACTTTGACTAACCCCAATTGTCTTACAAACTTGACAATTTTTTTTTTTTATTTTTTTTGGAAATCCAGCAAAAGCGGTGAATATTAATGAGGCTTTCCACCTCATATCTAAATCAACCAAGCACCAAGTACAAATACAGTTGTTCATGATCCACAAATCAAAAAACTATTTGAGCTCGAGTGCCCACGAAATATATGAGAAATACATAACAAGTGGACACTTGTTCAACATCCAATCATAAAGCTATCGCGCATACTAACTGTAAAAAAAGATAATATACAAAGTATTACGTGCATACCAACCCCTCATATTAAGCGACTTAAAAGGATCCTTCGTTGGCCTCATCAAGAGGCACCTAGTCTTACGGGCAAGAGCGAAAAGTATCATCGTGGCACACATCTTGCAACAGGGGAAAGCAACTATGTCATTAGCGTCCTCAGAACTTTCATTTTTGGCGTTTGATTGATATTTGACTTTATGTACATAGTTAAGAACTCTCTGTTAGGAATAGTGCCCTAGAAAGCCGATTGTAATATCCGCTTTGGACTTTTCCTTATGTAATCACAGACAAT
>JBBMKE010114694.1:0-16510 GCA_037834125.1 Lippia alba | reverse complement strand
ATGGGTTCAGATCTTCTATTAGATATTTATATCATGATTTTATCTATTAATCATATAATACGTACAACTATGTAATAGAATACTCGAACAAAAAAAAAGAAAAAATTAACTCAAACGCGAAATGGGAGGGCAACATACAATTTAAGGGACGCTGATGACTCTCTGACTTTAAAATTACTCCGACATATATATGTTGTATCCAGCAGCGGAGGTTGAAATACTCGACTATTCGTGACCATTTTTTCTATCAAGAAATAACCTCCGACTCTTGTATATAAATAATTAATATGTGATATATGCTAGGAGGCAACAAGAGAAGGAAGCAAAGTTTTTTGAAATTGTTTGGCAAGAAGCATGTATGTAGCTTGTGTTGGATGTGCAGCATCCCAAAATAAATACTTTGATGGATTGGATCATGTTGGACTATATATATTGCATAGAGGTCCCATCTCGACTGCACCCGTTCCACAACATCTCCTAAGTGTTTCCTCCAAACCTACAAATTGTCATTAAATGCTAATTAATTGAAAAAATTGAATCATTAATGTGTGCAATAAATTTAATCAGATCTCTGCTATCATTGTGAGATATTGTGCGTTACTAAAGTTTTCCCACATATTTTACCATATTAAATATTGGTTCCATCTACGCAAAATAGAGTATTCATAAAAAAGTTAAAAGACAATACTATCAAATTCATGGATTCCAACGTAAATATAATTTCTTGGACGGTGGAAGTTGTCGTAATTTCTTAAACGTCTAAGCATGTCAGCATAATCGTGATGAATGATGATCACATAAGGAAACTGTAACACTGGACAATCAAATTATATTTATATGTTGCTCACCAAATTGTGCAGGGTTCATAACCATGTCCATGATGGGAGTGTATATATCGACATAGCCAACTTTGCATGGAGGGCCTAGGGTTGCCTGCAACCTGGATATTAATTAGAGCCTGAAGCTTGGTGTTGTACTCTTGCGAGTCATGATTCTGCTGATTTACGCATTCACGCTTGATCGTGTGGACACCGGGTGTCGTGCTTCCTAGGCTCATCTGCACTGGCAAGCACCCGATCGGCGGCAGACCAATCACCGCCATTCTTCTTGCACCTGAACTGTGCAATCTCTGGGCATGTACAAATATATTGTTTAGAGAACAAACAATATGGCCCATTATATCGACAATACAGTAGGGATACGGTCATACGGATGCAAAAGAATATATACATGATGAGACTAATTTTATTCGTTAAATTTATCACATATTTAAGAGGAATGTGACATGATACAACATGATATAATCTGATACATTAATTTTAGAAGTTTGTGCATTTTAGGATGACAAGCTATATTTCACTAAATAAAATGAATGAAAACCGGAAAGTGACAAAATCAATGATAAATGTGTTTATATATGTAAATGTAATAGAAAATTGTATAATTAATTGAATGTATAATGAATATTAAAAATAGGAACACCTCAAAATAATTGATAGTTTATACGTACGTTGTCTTGACCAAAAAAAAAGGTAGTTTATACGTTGTAGCCAAGCAGGCATTAAGATGGAGAAAGTAATAAATTGAAAACTATAGCTATTAGGTTTGTTGATTAAAATAATTATTACTTTATATCATTAATTAAAAGTTTAGATCGAGAAGCTACGATTTATTAGATTTGCCTACTTTAGAGGGTTAGGTCGAGAATCTAGCATAAATACAGCCACCCCTTATGGAAAAACCTAGGTTAAAGGTGTTTAAACTAATCTAACTAATTATATAAATAAATATTATTATTTTTTTCAGAAAATTTCCGTTTTGATTTTTTTTAGTCTACTCTCTAATTCAAATAAAGTTTTAGTTTATTCCATAAATTAAGATTTTATTTTTCCTAAACTACCTACTAATATAAATTACCTATTTTATCTTTGATTTTTTTATTATAAATATTTTAATTTGTAGAACTATATCTAAATTTTCAAAAATCATTGTGTTGGACAACAGTTGATCGCCATATGAAAAACTTTTATTTAATTAATATGATAGCTGATAATCTGAGTAGAAAATTTTATTCTTAATATGAAATATTTATCTTTGACTTTGTAGAAATATAATTAAATTTTGAGGAATTATCTTGTATGAACATAAAATCACTTAATGAAAAACTTTTCTTTTAACATGAAATTTAAACAAATAATAGATTGCTGTTTATTTTGAGATGTATATTTCTTAGCACAAACCAACATATTTTAGGATAAATAAAATTTCAGAATCACTTATAATAATTTTCATCTAAATACTATGCGTGTTTACATATACAACGACACAAACACTATACGAAACGAATACGATGATATAAATTTTTTCAAAAATATTTTACTTAAAAATATCGAATAAGATATCGGACACAATCTGATACATCCATGCATCATATCTAACTTCTACGTACAGAAAAAGCAAAACAAACATCCACTTACCCTAACAACCTCGTCGAGATTTTCGAGCAGCAAATCATGGTACTCAGACAAGGAATACGACCACCTCCTCAACTGCAACCCCGTAGAAATTATAAATCATATCATTACTACCCGCAACAACCATAAACAACGCATTTTCCACGACCCGATCCGTTTCCATCCGGTCCACATTCCTCTCTATTCTCTCCTTAGCTTCTTCGAAGAACCTCAGCTGCGACTTCAAGCTAATAACACCAGCCTCCGCCGCCGTCAGATCATCCAAACCCGTCCCCGCAGATGAGAAACTAGCTCCGGTGGGCAAGTCTCGGTCGGAGATTAATGGGTCCAAGTACGCGGGAATGAGTTGTTTGATGCCCAAATCGGAAATCAAGAAGTCCATGGATAGTTTACCGTCGGAAAATCTGCCGGAGGGGTTTTGGCCGGGGAAGTTGAGCCCGTAGGGGGGGTGATTGGAGAGGAAGAGGGTGGTGAGGTGGTTGTCGTTACCGGAGTCGAGGATGGAGTCGCCATAGGCGAATATGGCGGTTATGTTTTGGCCGTGTGCTGTGGTTAGGGTTGGTGGAAAAGGGAGAGAGATGATGGAGATGACGAAGAGATGAAGATAGTTGGTGGTGGTGGTGGTCTTCATTGCATGGAGTTTGGTTTTTGGTCGTCAGTACGTACTATAGAGATGATGGTTATATAGATGTGTGTGTGTGTGTTTTTTTTGACCGGTTATTTGGGTATGAGATCAGTTTTGGACTATGTCTATGAGTGTAACTAAAAGGTGTTTTTTAGGAGTTGTAAGTAGTTGGATAAGTAGTTTGATTATCTTAGATATTGAAAACGTCTTACACTCATGTTGTCTCAATCACTCATGTCAAATATCGTGTTTAATATTCTTTATGTTGAATATTTAAAGAAAATTTTATATTATCGTATTTGTATCGTTTCATATCGCAAACCCGTCCCACCGAGACATCATAGTTGAAAGCTCTAATTTTATCTTACTCGAATTCAAATAGTTATATCATTAAGTACATTACATAGATTTTTTTGATCGATCATTCAACTTAAAATTTATACTAATTTGATTTAATCAAATTCGAATTTGAACTATTCTTTTCTAGTTTTGAAGTTGTACTTAGTTATTAATTAGTAGATTACAAAACTACATTTCAATAATTAAAGTCTAGAAGAAACATTTTCACTAAAAAAAAAAAAGCCATCAACATTACAAAAAATAGGACTCTGGAACCCTAACACTAATACTCTCGCACGTCTCCTATGCTCCGGCAGCCGCCTGCAGCTGACGCCACCCCACCGGCGGTGTCTCAGGGGGATGAACCAACATGCCCACGGCATTCATACGCTGCAGCGGCAACTTCAACTGCTAAACAGCCTGTTATCCCGCGGGTTGGAAAGATACACGTTTTCTCCAAGGATGCGAACAGAAAATCTTACAAAGTTATCACAGAAAGAAACGGGATCCCGCATATATATTTAACTTTATGATGAAGAGATTGATGAGTTATCCATGCCTTTTAGGTTTGCTTTGATCGAAAAGTTCTCACACGGATACCCCACCATGGCCCGCCTTCATGAACTTTTCATGGAACTTGAACTCAAAGGAGAGTTTAAACTAGGAGTGATGAACATCGAACACGTCCCAATCAGACTCAGTTGTGAAGAGGATTATTCAAAAATCTGATTACGACGTATCATCAATTTCGATGGCTACCCAATGAGGGTTCTTAAATGGACACCGACATTCAACCCTAAGATTGAATCCTCAATCGCTCCTATTTGGATTAAAGTACCTTCCTTGAAGACTCAGTTTTTCATTCCAGACATCCTTCATGATATCGTTAGTTAGGTCGGAGAACCTCTAGGTTATGATGAAGGAACATTTGAATGCAATCGCCCGGATTCCGCACGAGCTTATGTGGAGCTGGACCTATTAAAGCCTTTAAAAATGAAAATAAGCATAGGCTTCAATGGTGGGACTCTTATTCAACCGGTTTTATATGAGCGCTTTCTAGTCTATTGTAGAAAGTGTTCTAGATTGGGGCATGATATAACACCCTGAGCGTAGGGTGCCACATCCCCCGCACTAAGACCCATACCCGGTCATGAAATGGAGAGTCCAAGCCCGAGTCCGAATCAAAGCGAACGGAAGACCAACACACTAGCTATGCTAGACGGGCTAACCCTTGAACTAATTAAAACCGAGAACCATAAAATCAATACCAATGCACAAAAAAAAAACGAAAGCAATACCATAAATCATTCACGGTGAGCTACGAGCTCCAAAATAAATTTAATAATCAACTACTCACGGCCTTCACAGCCTCAAGATACAATAAACGATTCAATATGCAATACAGTAATGGCAATAATAATAACATGAGTGTGTGTAAGACAGAACCGACTAGCTAGACCACAAGACTCTAGTTTTCCCGCCTAGCACTCCAACCTTCAAAAACTGAAAACAAACAGGGTTCAGTCTATAGGAGACTGGTGGGTATAAAACGGGGCTTAAATATAGTAATATTGCATAATTTAAACACCCTCACATGCAAGTCATAATCCCGCTCAAGGTTTTGAAAATAATTTCCCAAGTGGGTGAAAACAAAAGAAATCAATGATCGGTATTACAACTATCAATTTTAGACATTCATTCATGCAGTCAATACATGAGCCCCGACTGGTAGGGCTTCAATCTCTATCCATCTCCTTTTGTGCGTGCATTATTCATTTGTTCATTTATTAGCGTTCATGCATCAATCATACATTCCTTCACATTCGTTCGTTATCATTCAATCATGATCATTCATTTATTAACATTCATTCATGCGTTAACATTCATGCGTAACAATTACTCCTTACTCCGGTGATGGTTCGGGTAGCGAGCCCTTATCATCCAATCAGAATGGCTAGTGGGGTCCATGAAACCCCAACTAGTCCGGCTAACATTTCTTCGTTGAAACCTCCCCAACGAAGTCCGTTTCACCGTACATGCCGTGGAACTAGTATGAGAGGATCACCGTCGGCCCTATGCCTCCCCAGATAGCCTCTCACACTAAGCTCCTGGGCCCCTTGAAAATTCATGCCTCGCCAACAATCATTAGGTGGGATACAATAAAAGAAAAGGGCTTAACATTAAATCAATGACTCTTTATAAAAGACTCGATATATACGTATACATATTCTTTGGCTGAAAACTTACACATTGGGATATATCGGGTCGATATAACTAATAGAAGAGAAAGTCACCTTTACTCTTACCAAACGACCAAGAAGACAGGGAAGTGCCCTATGAACCCGGCAAGTCTCCGCCTTGGAGAAACTGTACAAAAGAGACACAGTGCGTTCGTGAGACTCAAGACTCTTCATGTACCAAATAAGACGCACGACAATGTATTAAAATGATATGGAATGCATAAAAGGTGATATTATGTCATGAGACGTTCATGTGCACAATAAATACAATAGAAGTTCAAGTAAGTTCATTTCATTCATCTTTTGGTGTATTCAATCCCATTCAAGTCCATACCATTCACGAATCTATTCAAATCGAGCCACTAATCTCAAACAATGATCATAGCATGTGTATCAACAAGTTCACAAGTCATATGAATCACAAAAGAAGGGTAAAATGCACAATTAGGGTTCAAAAACCAAGATTCCATTCATTCATGCGCATTAAGGAGCAATTAAAGCATGCGAAGTCATAACAAGCATAAATCACGTCAAACGAATCCATAAATTTCACAAAATGAACATAATACATCATATGACATGTTAGGATCATAATCAGGGTGGGAAATTAGGAGTAAAATGGAAAGAAATACAAGAAGAAGCTCCGAACGCGATCTTTGCCCAATCTGCCAGTTTTTTCCACAATGCGCAAGCTGCGGTGAAATGAGGATATCTGTAGATTTAGAAGTCCAAAAAGAGTTTTGTTTGTTGGACAAGAAAATAGACACGCAGATATTTCTATGAATATGTGGCACAAGTTGTGGTTCAAAGCTAGGTAAAAATGGCGTAGGTGCAAAGTTGGATGAATGCAGTTTTTCGATAGAGTGTCCACACAAAAATTAAATGGGTATATGTCACAATCTAGAAATGATATTGAGGTGAAATCGACGGAAGAATAAATTAGACTCAAAGAAGTTTCTATGGTTAAAATTTCAAGTCTTTCCGAGCACAAACGAAGGCTTGACGGCCACACGAATATTGACCTGAAAACCTGCGCGGCCTCTCGGGAATAAAAATTCCAAATCTAGAACTTTCGCGCGGCCTCGCGACTTTGTAGTGTAAAATCCGCGCGGCCGCTCGTATTCCTCTGCTCCAACATGCAACAAAAGCAACAAACTTCTCCAAATCAAACTCAACACATTCCCAACACATTGAGGCATGAAACAACACCAAAACAGGAAAGGAAACACTTCAAGACATGTAAAGAATCAAGCTCTAACAAGGAATGAGGCAAGAGATGGCATAGGTGATGGTTTCTCCAAAACTCAATCCAAAATTCATTAATGGCAAGTCTTGGATGCATCAAGTATCATGCAATATGGTTCCATACAATCAAGAAGGATGCTCTAGGGATCAAAATACACACATAATACTTGAAAGAAACCATAGGAAATGCATGATCACAATATATGGGTTCAAACCCTCATTTATGCACATATCTTCAAAAACCATGAAAACATCAAGCATAGCATGCATATTATAGCTTAAATGAAAGAGGGAGAGATGCCATGGAGAAATCCATACTCACACAAGGAAGAAAACAAGGGATCAAGGAGGTGAATTCTTGGTAGGGATGATGAATAGTGACTTCTCTCTTCCTTCTCTTCTTGGACCGATATTTTCAGCTCTTGGGAGAGTGTTTGAGTGTTTTATTTAGAATGAAACAAGTTTTGACTGATGGTTATTAAATGAGGGAAATATGGGTTCAAGTTTGGGTCCATTTGAGTGAGTATTGGGAGAGATATGGGTCATCAAAGTGGGTAGGGTCATTTAGGCGGGTTAGGGTGTTATGTTTGAGTTCCGGGTTGGTTTCGAGGGTTCAAACGAGATCCAAAACACATACCGAGCACATATACACATTCATAACATATAAATGTAGCACATACTCGAATTTCACGAAATCTAGAATTAAACTCATGCAGTTTCGGCAAGCAAACATACGGGTCATGCGCATATACGTTCACATATTTGAAATTCAATTTCATTCAAGTAATTTTAAGTTCATCAAGAAATAGAAAAAAATCAAAGTAATTAAGAAATATGCAAATAAATATAAATTAAAAATACGCACTTAGTATCCCATAACTTAAACCCGAACGGATGAAAATCCGGGGTGTTACAGAAATTGATTGTTGTAATCGCTTTTGATGATTCCTTTCTTTACCCACTTGGGAAGTGCTTTGAAAACCTCACTCGAGATTATAGCTTGCATGTACTTGTTTAAATTTTGTCATATTATATACTTATGCCCCATTTTATGCCCATCAGTTTCCTTTAGACCGAACCCAATTTTGTTTCAGTTGTGTTTCTGCTAGTTTGGGGAGTGCTAGTCGGGAATTCAAGTCTTGCATTTATAAGTTAGGGCCTAGGGGAAGAAAAATTTGACAATTTTAATTGGGTTGGTGAATTACAGCGGTGCTTTTGTAGTTTTTATTAGGGTTTCGATTGTTATCATTCTTTTTCCTCTTATTCATATGTTAATTTAATTTTTCTATTTTTTCTTTCACCTTTTTAAACATACAATTATACTTTTCTTTTTAAATACTTTCTAAGAAATTTGTTGGATTCAATATGTAAATATAGTTAATATTTTATATTAGACTTTTTGCAGTTTGATGGATATCACGGGGAAAACCTAATTTCTTCAATATATTTGGATTTAAATATGTTTTATAATTTTATAATATTACATAAATATGCATAAATTTAATAAAAAATATTTATTTATTTATTACATCATACCGATTCGACTGACGGTTGAATTGATCGAACCGGTCCGACCAGTAACCAGTAAGGCCACCGGTTCGCCTTCCAGTCCGATTTTGAAAATATTGATGGAAACCGGCAAGAGAAAATGGCGCCACCGTCGTGTAGACCAACAAGCTGAAAAAACTTAGTGAATTCGAAGTGAATTTCCCCTGCTCCCACCAAAGCATAACATCAGTAACAACATACATACACATCAGCAGCAATACACCCCAGAATCCCAAGGAAAATGCAACAAAACAAGGCCATATTCAACATATATAACAATCGGTAAGATATGTGACAATAGAGGAAGTTTAGACTCAAAATTTAACATGAAAACCATCCCAATCCTCCCTAGTTTCCAGCAACAAAGTTCAACCACAAGCAAGGACTCATGCAAGAAATCAAAGGAAACTAGCTACACACAAGCTCAAGACCTCAACCAACGCAAAAATAGGTGAAAAGATATGCATCTTCTTCCATTTCTTTCAAAACTTCAAAAGCATTAATGGTGAAATAAATTCCACTCAACTACCATCAACTAAAGTTCCATAATATCATAAATGATACTTAAATATGATATAAATAGCCTCAATTCAATGAAACACCCAAAGGTAGCAAGAATCCACAAATTTTACCAAAACCTAACTATTCATCTCATGTTTCTTCCACCATCAAACCTAGCTTAAAATCAAACTTTCATGTATGAGAATGCAAAACAAAGGATGGAGAATACATACATATACTCACCTCTTAAAAAAGATGAAGAAAGATGGAGGATTGAGCTCAAATTCCTCTACGGATAAAGGGTGGCGGGATGAACTATTTATCTCCAAAGTTTGCTGAGTTTTCTTCCTTCTTCTTGTGTCAAGCTCGGTCAAAATGAGTATAGGTAGGTAGTATATTGAGTTGGTAGAGTATGGGTCCAAGTTTGAATGAAAAAAGGTTGAAAATTGAGGGACTAATGTGCAAAATGGTATAATGTGGTCATTTAGGAGGGTGGAGCATGTTTCGGGCAAAATTCGGGTGTTCAAACGGGCTAGTTTAGAAAAATACGAGGCTTATCCCATTGAGTCCAAATTGTCGATTCCAATTCAACGAAGGTGACGGAATTCGAATCTGAATTTTAAAGCTCAAGATATGTCGTCTGGAATCAAAGGTGCGCTAAATACTCTTTAGCCCCCGTTTTGGTCTCGTTACCAAAATAAAATTCAAAAGCGCATATTCATAATACATAAATCTCCAATATACTAAATTTTTACAAAAATCAGAAACCAAATCGGATATGAAAGGCATGCGATTCATAATCACATGAACATAACATTCGAAGAAATTCGTAAAGTTCATATAAGATAATTCATAAATTCAAAGAATTCCAACTAATATAAGAATAAATCATTTAATCGCATGATGGAAATAATTTAAATAAGCAAATAATATTCACATACATCATACCTGTACGGCTGAAAAGCCGCCCGTCACAAAAACAGGCTGAAGGAGAGGACCAATGTGCTGTTTAGGGTGTTGATGTTACCGGTTATTCTTGATCTTTCAATGATTTGTTGTTGATGTTTTAGATGTTAGGTGTTACGTCTGAAACCTGTAAATCTCAAACTAACAACAACAAATCCAAATAAAAACTCCCAAAAACCAATAGCACAGTAATAGACTTGAGAAGGAAGAAAGAAGCGGATAAGAACAAAAAGAAAGGGAAAGAATTAGGTAGGGAAGATTGGAAATGATTTGCATAAAAATTGAATGAGATATGCAACGTCTTGCAGTACAAATAGCTGCCAAATTCTCAGCACATGCTCCACTCATGGAGACCCAATACATAATCAACACGTGGCAGACTAACAAATCTCATAACAACCTAAAGCGTAAAACATAAATATAAAACGTGATAGCACTTCTATTGGTAATACTTGCCCAGACGTCACCGTTTCTGCATCACAAGTCAGTCTTTCTTCATTACCCCATGCAACATCATAATCCTTCCATGATTAGGTTGTGCTAAGTTGACCTTTATAACATTGCCCTCCCCTAATTTGAGAGGTTGTCCCCAAGCTTCAACCTCTGCAAACCTCTGTATAATGGGATAAAAATCTTCCCAGGCGGCTTCAGTGGGTGGTAGATGCGACCACTAAATCAATAACTGAACTACGGCTGCATTATTCCTTTTCACCAAGCATTTTCCTATCACCTTTACTGGCTTGAGGATCAACTGAACATCTTCATCAAATGGGGGAAGTGTAGCACTGATCTTGTCATCTTTTCCAACATGTAGCTTCAATACAGACATATGGAACACTGAATGCAGCTTTGCTCTGGGAGGTAACTGTAATTTGTAAGCTACAGGCCGCACACATTGGATTACCTCAAAAGGTCCCGTAAACTTGGGACTCAGCTTCCAAAGCTTGTTGTTTCTGATGGAGAGATGTCTATAGGTCTTTAGTTTTAAGTATACTTTATCACCAACAAGAAACTCTTTTTCCTTTTTGTGCTTGTCTGCAGTGATCTTCATCCTTTCTTGGGCAAGAGTTAGATGATACTTTAAATGTTGTTGAATCTCATATCTCTTAGCTGTCAGTTCTTCCAACCCCACAGAAGTCCCTTGATAAGTTGCTTCCAAGTTGAAGTATGTAGGCTTATAGCCATACAAAGCTTCAAAGGTTGTCATCTTGAGTGCACCGTGGTAGTTTTTATTATACCACAGCTCAGCCATACCAACCCAACTGGTCCATTTCTTAGGGTATAATCCACCACATACACCTTAAGAAGTTTTCTAAGCACTGATTAACCCGTTCTGTCTGCCCATCAGTTTGTGGATGATAGGAAATGCTCAAGCATTGTGTGATCCCTGCTAATCCCATAAACTCTTTCCAAAGCTGGCTAGTGAAAATTTTGTCTCTGTCAGAGACAATACTTGTTGGCTGCCCATGCAGCTTGTAGATTTCATTCAAGAAAATGTGAGCTAGTTGTATTGCTGTATAGGGATGTTGCAGAGGGATAAAATGTGCATACTTGGTAAAGCGGTCCACCACCACCCAAATCACCTCTTTACCATTGGATTTTGGTAATTGCTCAATAAAATCCATGGAAATATGTTTTCAAGCTTTCTCTGGAATCATCAGTGGTTTTAGTAACCCTGCTTTTCTCTCATTCAAGTGTTTGCTCACTTGACATGCTGCACATTGTTTAACAAACCGCTCCACTTCTCTTAGCATATCAGGCCAGGCAAAAACATTTTTCAATCTTTGATAAGTGCATTGGATTCCAGAATGTCCCCTACACTTGAGGTGTGCACACTTTGAATAACTTTTTCCCTCAGACCCCCATGATTCCCTACATATATTTTCCCTTTGTACCTCAAGATTCCCCCTCTAAAATCAAATAAAGAAAGATTATATGGGCACAATACCAACTCAGTAATGACTTCTTGAGCTCTAGCATCATCTTCATAACTGCTTTCCAATTTCTTCACCCATGCAGGTTGTATCACAGTGATTGCATTGCAACTAGTATCTTTTTCCCCATCTCTTCTTGAGAGAGCATCTGTCACCAAGTTATATTGCCCCTTCTTATACTCTATATTGTAACTGAAGCCTAGCAACTTTATCAGGTATTTATGTTGCAATGGGGTAGAAATCTTCTACTCTATGAGGTATTTTAGACTGGATTGGTCAGTTCTTATGATGAATGCCTCATGAAGTAGGTAGTTTCTCCACTTATCAACAGCATGGATTATTGCCATCAATTTCTTCTCATAAACTGACAACCCCGGTGACTTAGTACTTAAAGCTTTACTGATATACGCTATAGGGTGTTTATTTTGCATTAAAACAGCCCCTATGCCAGTGTAACAAGCATCAGTTTCCAAGATAAAGGTCTTGGAAAAATCTGGTAATGCCATCACTAATGCAGATGCCATGGCCTTCTTTAACTGTTGAAAAGAGTTTTTAGCTAATTCATCCCATTTAAATTGTCCTTTCTTGGTTAAAGTAGTAAGTGGTTTTGTGATTCCCCATTTTCCACCTGAAATTGCTGCATTTGGAATCACATTGCATCTTCCCTCCATCAGCTACAGTTACTAAAAGTGGATATGTGTATTCAATTTCATACCCTGCCCTTCTTACCACCTCAGGATCAAGGAATGTGTATGTGGGCTTCTTGAGTCAATAAGAATGGTTATGATATTGTTTTCCACCTTATCCTGTATCTTGATGGTATTTGGTGCTACTATTGGATTAGCTGCATTAACTGAGATGTGGAGTTCAATGTCATTATTGTCTTCCAAGTTGATGAATCCATCATCGTCATCACTACTTTCCTCTTCATCTATACACATAATGACAAAGAGTTTCTTGCAACTATGTTCCACATGGAATGTTTCATCACAATTGAAACATAACCCCTTCCTTCTCCTAGCTTCCATCTCTACAGATGCTAATCTTTTGAGAGGATACTTGTCTGCATTGGTGGTACCAGATTTCTTTGACAAGTCATCTCCTACTCCAGTTTTCACATTCCAGTTTCTCTGAGTTGGTTTTTGATTTTTTTTTCCCATTGATTCTACCAAACTCTGCTGCTTCACAACAAGATTCATAGCATGCAACAGACTAGTAGGGTTTAACATCTCAATCATCTGTGATATTTCATCTTTGAGCTCACTGGTGTAGCTCTTGATGAAATACTCCTCATCTAAATGTCTATTTTGGGAAACCATAAAAGATTTCTACTCTTCAAATCTCTGTGTATACTCTTCCACTGATTTATCCTGCCTCAGATGGTTAAATTGCCCTACCAAGTTCTTCTCCCTAAGATTTGAGAACTTTGACAGCACTAACCCTGAAAACAAATCCCATCCCATATTCTCCTTCCCTTCCACATGTCAGCATACCAACCATCAGCAATATCCTCCATATTCACTGAAGCTAACACTACTTTCTCATAATCACTCATGTTGTTAGCTAGGAAGTATTAACGACATTTCCTAAGCCATAATCGAGGTTCAATTCCATTAAACTTTGGAAACTCCATTTTGTTCTTAAGATTCACAGTCGAGATAACCTCATTCGGTTTAATGTGGGAGTAGGAAAAATACCAACGTCTCCAAAGGATCTGGAAGCTGAAGTCATCGGATCTCTGGAGTTGTTAGTCTCCTTCTCCGTGTTCATAGCTACCAGCAACCTCTTGATTTCATCCAGCTAAGCCTTCATGCTCTCTTATCCCTCTTTTAACTTCTTCAAGGATATCTCCAGTTCCTTAATCGAGTTCCATAATTTTTAGCCATTACAACACCGATTCACTGTTACGTCTGAGACCTGTAAATCTCAAACTAACAACAACAAATCCAAATAAAAACTCCCAAAAACCAATAGCACAGTAACAAACTTGAGAAGGAAGAAAGAAGCAGATAAGAATAGAAAGAAAGTGAAAGAATTAGGTAGGGAATATTGGAAATGATTTGCATAAAAACTGAAAGAGATATGCAACGTCTTGTAGTACAAATAGCTGCCAAATTCTCAGTACATGCTCCACTCACGGAGACCCAATACATAATTAACACGTGGCAGACTAACAAATCTCATAACAACCTAAAGGGTAAAACATAAATATAAAACGTGATAGCATTTCTGTTAGTAATGCTTGCCCAGACGACACCGTTTCTGCATCACACGCCACCCTTTCTTCATTATCCCATGCAGCATCATAATCCTTCCATGATTAGGTTGTGCCAAGTTGAACTTTATAACATTAGGATGTCGTTTTGTGCACGTTATATTTGTGTTTAATTGCTCACTTTTGGGGCAAGCATGAAATGAGATATTTCTCTCTCTCAACTTATCTTCTTCCTCCGTTCTCATCTCTATAAAACTTTATGGAGATATTTCACCCTCTCAACTTATCTTCTTCCCTCATCTTTGTAAAACTTCTTGGAGCTCTGTCAACTTATTTTCTTCCTCCATTCTCATCTTTTTAAAACTTCTTGGAGCTTGGTTACTCTTTTATCAATACAACCAGTTATTTCTTATTTAATCTATTACATTATATATAGCTGCTGAAATTTGGTGCGATTTTGATTAACCCATTCATTTTTACCCAAACTCGACTGAAATAGTATACTAATTCAAACGAATTCGGTTAATCCAAACTTAACCGAAATCAAATATTCATTTTTATCGAAACTCAACTCAACTCCAATACTAACCAAAATCAATTCAGTTCACCGAAATCAAATAATTGCATTTAATTTTCTTGATTTACATTTTTTCTGAAACTCAACGTATTTCGGTTCAGTATTGTTCCACTCAGTTTTCTTGATTTTCAATCTTTTTTATTTTTTGCCCACTCCTACATCTTATACGGTTTACTATATGCTAGGTGTGACACCCCGATTTTTCTGATCGGCTGTGTTGGCGTTATGCGTTGACTTCTTTGTGTGCTTTAATTGATTATTTACTCTTTTCTATTACTTTCTTGCCTTTCTTCATGACTTTGTTCATTGCAGGGCCCTAATTCTAACTCTTTAAGAGTTTAGGGGCCTTTTTGCAATTTTCTCTTCTAGGGGTCTTTTGGTCATTTTTCATTCAGACGAGAGTTCGACCCTTTTGACCCTTCCAGTTTGTCCGGGGCGATGAAAGAAGTCCGTAGACTCTAAGTTTGCTTAATTCTAACTTCGTTTGCTCGTTCTACGGCCGTTTTACTCGTTCAAATTCGAGTTACATACTCGGATTATCTCTTTCGACCAACCGCAACGCGCCACCTCACTCCCTCTCTATCGGCTCTCTCTCTCTTAGCGATTAACACACGCCCGAGTGTGTAATTGCACACACATCTCTAACTTCCTCGTTTCTCGATGGAATTCGACGATCCAATAGTGGAAATCGATCCTCTCGACGACGCCGACTCAACCGTACAAGAATCACGACCTGAAATGCAATGGTGGCGGAGAAAAATGGAATTTTCAGTTGCGGCAGCAGGGAGCTTATAGCCGTGACTTCGCCGGTAATTTCCGCCTTCTCTGGTGACCCCACGGCGGCAGGAGGACTTCAGCGCGCTTCGATCCCCACCGGTGGCGCAGCCATCCGACAAGCGACGGCCGCGCACGTGCCGGCCAAAGGCAGCGACGCGGCGGCGCGTCATTGTTGAGGTGGCGTTCTGCTGCCTCCGGCGACCTTCTCCAATGAGTCATGGTGGTTCCCGGCTATTTTTGACCTTCTGAGTTAGTTTCCGGTGGTGGTTTGGACCAAATCGCAGCGGAAGAGGCAGTTTCCGGCGTGGAAGTGGTGACGGACTTCGGCTTCAGATTTGGAGGTCTTCCGGTGGTTTTCCGAAAACAAGCCCTTTACAAAAATTGCTCAACTCGACGACGGCAAGCTTTTGGTGTCAGCGGCGAACCGGGAACCGGCCGTGAACTGGTCATGAACTGGTCATGAACCGGCCAGTACTGTTCCGACGATATTTTCCAACAATCAGTGAGGGGCTTTCGTAGGCCTCGATTCAAGTTTCGCAATGGTAAGCTCGGATTTTATTTCCAATGTGCGGTTTTCGTTTAATTTTGTTTTTCATCTTTGAGTTTCGTATTCGTTTTTCTTCAATAGAATTCCATACGTTTGTTATTTTCTGAAATTGGTTGAGGGTTTTTGCTCATTAGGCCGATACGTACGATCCTGTCCCTCCGGGGATTTTTCCGGCCACTGGAGCTATGATTCCGGCGACTGTCAGCCTTGTTCCAGCGACTTTCGGCATTGGCATTTCGATGTTTCTTCATCCTTTGGGTTCCTTTCATAGTGGTGAGTCCAACGCCACTTTCGGTTCGTAAATTGGATGTCCGGTAGATTTATTATGATTTTTGAAAGTATTGTATTTATTTTCCGTTAATTGTTATAATTGTTTAATTTGATCTCGTACGTGCGTTGTTGAAATTCTGAGTTGTATGAATGACTGAAATTATAATATGGTATTTGAAATAAGTGATTCATGAATTAATCGGATTTAATTGCTCCGTTTGTGCCACTTTGATTACTTGAAATGTCGTATTT
>JBBMKE010114583.1:0-16514 GCA_037834125.1 Lippia alba | reverse complement strand
CACTTAAGCAAATAAATCACAATCAACACGACACTCGGAGAATTAATAAATACTTGAACTAAAAACTGAATTATAAACATCAATTAGGTCTCACGATGTCAAAAACATAAATTATAAATTCCTAGTTAAGTACTAAGGAACTAGTTAGTCAAATAGATAGTGCTCAAAAGCAAGAAATAAAATAAAAGTATCAATCTAAAATAAAGAAAGAGGAAAGATTTTGCTCTTGGAAGAATTCTCGAGCTGCTCTCGTCCCAAATTCCTTGCCGAGCTGCTGCGTGAGAAAATAATATATGAAAAAGGTTCCCCCAAGACTGGTCCCAAAGGCGTGTATATATAGCTTCATAACTCTTGTCCGAAACGGACTCAGTTTTGCTACCCAAAGTCACGCCTTTACTTGCTGCTCAAGTTCTTCCCCCAAAGTAGACTTCTAAAATTAATTCCAACCTCAAATCTGTTGGCGGGCCTACAATTAATTCCCAAGGCTTCAACAAATCTTCTTGAGAGTCCAACAACGAACAGGCCCAATTATCAATTTAAGGTCAACTCCAAGTTCAGCATACTTGCAGCCCACCTTCATTAATTCCAGCACTTAGGCTTCCCACAGAAATACGTTATCAGCAACAAAACATCACAAATTCATCCAGTCAACATCTGCACACTCAAATTCACAAAATTCATCAAAGCACCGCTTTATATCAACATTACCCACAATACGCAGCCATAAATAATCCTAAAAATGCAAGTGATCAAAATTACGTACAATAGATAAAAATCTCATTTTCCAACTTATTTATTAATTAACCCGGGTGAACGTCGGATAAATTAAAATGGCGTTCTCAATGAGTCAAGCTGTGAAGCTTCAATTGCAGCATAAGAAGCACCATTTTGTTGAAATTCGTTTCAGTTGACTTGAATCTGACGGTGGGTGTAATGTGCAACGTGTCACATGGTTTCAAATTCAAATGATTCTTATCCAAATTAAAAACTGAACATGTAAAAGCAGGGAGATTAAAATAATGTATTTGTCGGCTTCATTCAATAATGTTGTTGTCGATTTCTTCAGCATTTTTTTTTTTTAACTTCTTCTGCATTTCTCGATAGCTCTATTATCTTACTCGTTTTTTTTTTCTTCCCTCATCAAGTGATCGTCCGGCGGGCTATCCCACACAATTATTTTACTCCTTAATAACTTTATATAGAGAAGAAAAACAAAGGAGTATGAGTTGGCATTAAGTATAAAATATGATTTAGCTAAAAAACAATAGCAGTTTATTTCCACGTTCAGCATACCTTATATATAGTTTAGAGATCTCTTAGATTTTTTCGGTGGAATAGAGATCTCTTTATATAACTGCGCCATTTTCCTGCAGTTTCTCTTTCATTCAATATACCCTGTAAAAAATGGAAGCAAACTTAGGTTTTATTCTCACTTCTATCCTCGTAGCAACATTTGCAACACTTGTAGTGAGATTGCTGAATTGGATTTGGTTTAGGCCAAAGAAATTGGAGAAATTTCTGAGGAAGCAAGGTTATAATGGGAATTCTTACAGAATTTTACTTGGAGATTTGAAGGATTTGGCAAAAGTCTCGAAAGAAGAACAGCCCAAATCAATTGGATTGTCGGATGATATTGTACCGCACATATTTCATTATTTTATGCTGACAATTAATAAATATGGTAAGAATTGTTAAGAAATAAAGAAGATATGCTTGGGAATTTCTTCGTATTGATTCTGTAATCTTGGAAAATACGTACAGAGGAGTACGACATATATACTGTACATGAATAACTAACTATGGAAAGATAATCACAAAGATATAACCAAATCCCTAAATTATAGCACCCTATCTAGCACTCCCCCTCAAGTCGAGGGTCGGGTCACCTATGCTCAACTTGCCCAAAACTTCTTTAAAGATCCTTCCATTCACTGCCTTGGTAAGGATATCAGCTAACTGGTCTTCTGACCGTACAAATGGAATGTCAATCACCCGTTCCTCAAGTTTCTCCTTAATGAAGTGTCTGTCTATTTCCACGTGTTTTGTACGATCGTGTTGCACCGGGTTTTCTGATATACTGATCGCAGTCCGGTTATCACATCTCAACTTACTTGCTTCTGCTGCTGGAAACCCAATTTCTGTAAGCAACTTTCTTACCCATAGTACTTCTGTCGCTCCCCGTGCAATGCCACGGAACTCTACCTCTGCACTAGAAAGTGCAACCACTTTCTGCTTTTTGCTTCTCCAGGTCACTAGATTACCCCCGACTAGTGTAAAGTACCCGGAAGTCGATCTTCTATCTAATGGGTTTCCTGCC
Source organism: Lippia alba (assembly GCA_037834125.1). NCBI lineage: Eukaryota > Viridiplantae > Streptophyta > Magnoliopsida > Lamiales > Verbenaceae > Lippia > Lippia alba. Next base: position 14,197 of record JBBMKE010114583.1, on the reverse strand, counting down.
CAATCTGCGTCAGTGTACGCTTCAATCTCGAGATGACCATGTTTCTGAAACAGGACCCCTCTTCCTGGACACCCTTTGAGATATCTACACACTCTTAGTGCTGCATCCATATGATCCTTCTGGGGCCGATGCATGAACTGACTAAGTACTCCCACTGCATAAGCTACATCAGGCCGAGTGTGAGAAAGATAGATAAGTTTTCCCACCAACCTCTGGTATTGGCCCTTGTCGACCTCTTCTGCCCCTTCTATGATATGTAGCCCATGGTTAACAGCCAATGGAGTATCAACTGGCTTACACTCCAGAAGTCCAACCTCTGCTAACAAATCGAGGACGAACTTTCTCTGTGAGATAAAAATGCCTCGTCTAGACCTCAATCTTTTATTCCTAGGAAATACTTCAGCTCTCCTAAATTCTTCATTTCGAATTCCCAAAACAGATTTTCCCTCAACTGAACAATTTCCTCTGTATCATCTCCTGTGATAATCATGTCATCCACATATATAATCAGACATGTTACCAGCCCATTTCTTCGTTTAAGGAAGAGCGTGTGATCTGAATTACTTTGACAGTAATCATACTTTCTCATAGAGGTTGTGAACCTCCCAAACCACACTCGAGGTGACTGTTTAAGTCCATACAAGGCTTTCTGTAACTTGCAAACTTCTCTATTTCCAAACTCACTGGAGAGCCCAGGTGGGGGTTCTATATATACTTCTTCTCTGAGATCCCCATGAAGGAATGCATTTTTGACATCAATTGGTGCAACTTCCAATCTCGGTTGGCTGCTACCGAGAATAACACTCTGATTGTATCTATCTTAGCGACCGGAGAGAAAGTTTCTGAATAATCAATGCCATATGTCTGTGTGTACCCTTTCGCCACTAAACTTTGCTTTGTACCTTTCGATGCTGCCATCTGCTCGGTGTTTTACTGTAAACACACAACGACATCCGACCACATTCTTTCCGGGGGGAAGCACACATTTTTTCCATGTTCCATTTTTCCGTAGTGCCTCCATTTATGTTTCCATGGCCTGAACCCAATTCTCATCTTCAAGTGCTTCTTCCACTTTACTTGGAACACTGGTGGAATAAACAGAAGTGGCGTAGGCGCGGGCTGGCTGAGATAAGGTTCCCGTCGCCATATTGGCGACTGGGTACTTAGGAGTCCTTCCCACATGCTCAGGTTCATATCTCTTTGGCGGTATCCCCCGATTGACCCTCGGGGGCAGCACATATCTGCTTTCTTCCACATTATCTTCCTGTGTCTCCCCCTGTATCTGTGTCTCCCCCTGTACCTGAGTCTCATTGTCCTCGAGCTGTCCTGCACTATTAGGCTCATACTGAATTGGGAAAGTACTGAAATCAAAATCACCACTACGTACCTCGAGATTATCAGTCTGGGACTGAGCGAGTGGGGTAGGTAAATGTGGAGAGAGTTGTATTGTGGGAGTTGGCTCGGTGGTTCCGCCTACTTGCTCTGTTAGGACTGTGTCTGGCCAAGGGTGTGACAACCAACCTAGTTGGTCCCGCCGTTGTTGTTCCTCCCCCTGACGATTAGGTTGGATGAAAAAATATTCTGTTTCAAGGAAATTACAGTCCATGGTAGTATAGAGACGGCGTGTGGCCGGGTGGTAGCACCGATACCCTTTAGCACCGATACCCTTTCTGATTAACCCCATAACCCAAGAAAACACATTTGAGTGAACAAGGATCTAATTTAGTACGCTCAGACCGAGGAATATGCACAAATACTGAACACCCAAAAACCCTAGGTGGAAGAGCTAAGGAAGAAAGGACGCTGACCTGACTACTTAAAAATTACAATTGGGTTTGAAGTTGTAAAGCTTTAGTGGGAAGACGATTAACCAAGTATATTGAAGTGGCAAGCGCCTCTGGCCAGAAAGATTTAGGGCATTTGGATTCAATCAGAAGGGCCCTAGACATCTCAAGAAGCTGGGGATTCTTACACTCGGCTACCCCGTTTTGCTGAGGTGTGTGTGGACAAGCAGTTTGGTGGATAATCCCATGATCCTGACAAAACTGTCTAAGAGTATTGTTGACATATTCACCCCCGTTATCAGACTGAAGAACTTGAATGTGTGACTTATATTGAGTTTGTACCAATTTAAAAAATTCCACAAATTTCAAATGCACATCAGATTTATTTTTGAGAAAGTAAATCCACATCATACGAGAGCAATCATCAACAAAAAGAACAAAATATTTAAATCCATGGTCACCAATATTCGGGGCAGGTCCCCACACATCAGAATGAATAAGTGAAAAAAAAACATCTTTGGCCCTAGAGTTCGATGAAGAAAAATGTTGTCTATGACTCTTGGAAAGTATACAAGTTTCACACGACAACTGACTATTGTGTGGAAAAATAGAGGGAAATAAAGATTGAAGATACCCTAAGGACGGGTGACCTAACCGTCGATGCCACAACCACTGTTGGCGATCCACCGTCCCGTGAGCAAGCACTGCAGTTCCTTGTTGAGCCACATCATCCACATAATACAACCCTCCTCGTTCAGTACCATGCCCAATCACTCTCCCCGACTGAATATCCTGTAGAAGGCAGAATTTAGGAAACATTAGCATCACACAGTTCAATTCCTTTGTAACATGACTAATGGACAGTAATTTGCACGACAAATTAGGCACATAAAGACAATATTTTAGGTGCAACGAGGGGGACAAGTTAACAGTTCCCACCCCTTAGACTGGACAGGGTTCCCCATTCGCAGCTCTGATTGTCTTTGTCTTCGCAGTAGCGCAACTGTCGAGGTCCATTCGATCATTTGTCATCGTGTGGGTTGCCCCACAGTCAAAGATCCACGGTGCGGTTCCATAATTCTGATGTGTTCCTGTCTGAAAAACAAACCCATCTTCTTCTACTAATTTATCACACTTGGCACAATCTTGATTAGAAGTACACTTATGGGGGGCACGTTTATAGAGGTTATCAACTAAAGGCGATAAATTACAATTAGCATAAGAAGAATGCTGAATTGACTTATTATAATAAAATGAGGGGTAAGATTGTTATTTCTCCAACCCATCCCCAATACCTAAGTGTGCTGCTCCCTCACGATCAGTTTCCTCCACCGCCTTCTTTGCTTCACTTCCCATTTCTTCCTTCACTTGAGCGGTATGCACGACGGCTGGTCTTTCTCCGTCCGCCGTCGTCGGACTGTTTCTCGACGCCGATACTTCACGTCGTCGGCTGCGCCATCCCTTCGGCCAGCCAATGATTTCGTAGCATCCTTCTTTTGAATGCCCAAATCTCTTACAGCATCCACACTGAATAGGAGAATAGTTGCTGCCACCGCTCGGTAGACACCAAAGCTTGGTTTCGATGGTCCCACCATAGGTTTGGTGGCGCTCCATTGATTCGCTGTTCTAGTACTTGCCCCAAAACGAGGCATATTCTCGGCAACAAACCCGATTCCCACACCTCCTGTCTCCGTCGATGATGTAGTCCAGTTAGACCCCATGATATCTCTTCGTGCTCCTTCTCGCCGGATGGTGGCGTAGGCCTTCTCCACGGTCGGAAGTGGGCTTTCTTTGAGTAAGTCCCTCCGCTCCGCGTCGTGTCGGTCGTCTACCTGGCTAAGAACTGGAACAGTTGGGTCTCGAATCTGAGACGGTTAAATGTCCCGATATCTTCTTCGTGGACATGGGATTTGGTTGTCGTATCTCTATTTCTCTCCAAATTCGCTGAAGGTTGCTGTAGTATTGTTCGATTATATCGGTTCCCTGCTTGAGTTGGTTAGCTCTGACTGTGAGGTCATAAATTTGAAGGCTATCTCCTCTTTGGCCGTATGTGGCCTTCAACCCTTTCCAAAGGGTTTTTGTTGATGGATATTCGGCAAAATTGGCAATAAGGTCTGCTTCCATATTGTCGAGGATCCAGGAGCAAACAATCAGATCCGTTTGCTCCCATTTGTGGTAGGTTAGATCGGTTGCCGGTGGTGGTGCTAGTATACCAGTGATGTGTCTCAATTTTCCCGTCCCCCAATTGCGATTTTCATCAATCAGGACCATAACGAGTGATTTGATTCTGATTGGGCCTGTAGGGTTTGGAGGATGGTTGCTAACTGGGTGGCTAGGGAATCGCTAGGCTGCCGCGATTTCACACCTGGGGTACTGCTGCTGTCTTCTGCCATGGTTCGATAAGGTTCGGTAAGTGATGAGCAAGGTTCGGATCCACTTTAATGGATCGTCACCCGCTCTGATACCATGTTAAGAAATAAAAAAGACATGCTTGGAAATTTCTTTGTATTGATTCTGTAATCTTGGAAAATACGTACAGAGGAGTACAACATATATATTGTACATGAAGAACTAACTATGGAAAGATAATCACAAAGATATAACCAAATCCCTAAATTATAGCACCCTATCTAACAAGAATATTTATGTTTATGGCACAATATATATATAGAGAGAGAGAGTTACGATTTGAATTTGAATCATTGCGTTGTATTTTAGCTAAAAATTCTTTCGGGTGGTTTGGTCCGTGGCCGAGGTTGAATATTGCTGATCCTAAGCTAATAAAGGAGATATTAAGTAAACCTTATGAATTTGAGAAGCCTTTTCTAGAGACACTCAAGATTCTTGGGGGTGGTCTTGCTTTACTGGAAGGTGAGAAATGGGCTAAGCACAAAAAGATTATCAATCCTGCTTTCCATATCGAGAAATTGAAGGTAACTAGTTTTGTACTCTTGTTTTCAATATCAAGATTTATCTATCATTTTGGTACCAACTTTTACTTTATCTCATTTCGGTATCATTATTATTGCTCGTGGTCCAACTGTCAGAACTGTCAATTGATTTAACAAACGGCTTAGACCTTCAAAATCAAACATGCTTCAAAACTTTGATATTTGGTAAAAATCGGTAAAAACCACAATTAGACTAGTGAACCGGTCGGACCGCTTGTCATTCAATGTTCAGTTTGAAGATCAGACCGTCTTTTTTTCTTCTTTTTTTATCACAAAATCATTCCAATCAATTATCTTTAACATTGAGACACAGTTCCTAAGTAATTATTCTCTTCATAATTTGATGCATTTCAGGTGGAGAAATACAATTTTGACTCATAAAACATGACATTTGCACTTTAAAAGAACTTTGATGAATACATGCAACTTTTTCTAAACTAAGAATATCCTACAAAAATGCAATTAATAGATTTAACTCTAAAGTAAAATATAACTTGTATAATCAAAATTATTAGAAATATATTATAAGAAGTGTATAATATATATTTATATATAATAAGATGATTTCTTGTTCTTAAGCGAAGGGAAATTACAGTATTTCAACAGTATTTCATTAAAACAATGATGTTTTGGCTAATTTAATAGCTTTGGGTGGGAATTTTTAATTATATATACATAAGGGGCAACATTGTCATTTCTAACTTTTAATATTTAAGTAAAACATAAAAAAAGGGTGTAAGCCAGTCCATATAAGCTGTAACTTTGCATAATTTTCATATGTAGCCAGCCCATTTCGGCCAAACAGGCATCAACGACAAGTCAGTCAGGATTTTATGAAATCGAAGCGGTTTTTCGACTGGTTTTTTGGTTTTCGGCAACTTTTTGCACGGAAATTCAATTTTTTTTTAGTTGTAAGGTAAATTTGTCACTGAAAAAGTTATTGTACCAACTTTGCTAAAAGGGTATAGTTGGTATACTATTTTTGCAATTTTCTCCTGAAAATTTGTAAGCTGGGAACAATAGCCCTAAAAATGAACAAGATCTTAAGTGTGGGCTAGAGTCTGGCCCTAGAAACCATTTATGTTAGGTGAAAATATAAACTTATTTTTTGTATTAACCAACAAATATACAAGTCTATATATACATGAGGCTAAGAAATCCCAAATTACGCTACCGAAGATACTATCAGATACTATATGATACTAGCCACATATAATATGGATGCATGTTTAATATGCATTTTAACGAAACCAGCTAATGAATAAAACTAAACCTTGAAGCAGTATATGAACACTAAATTTCTTTTTACAGAATATGGTACCAGCAATTGGATTGAGTTGTTCGAACATGTTACACCAGTGGAAGACAATGGTCTCTTCTACTAACCAAGGTTGTGAAATTGATGTATGGCCATACTTGGAATATTTAACTGGTGATGTAATCTCAAGGACATCATTTGGCACCAATTATAAAGAAGGCATAAGGGTTTTTCAGCTCCAACAAGAGAGAGTAAAGCTGCTAATCCACTATTTACTTGTCCCCGGGTGGAGGTAAAATAACAAAATTTCTTTTGCTCTTATATGCATTAGTTTAATCAATTTTCATTAGTGAAATTTAATATTTAACCTTGTAAGTTAGTTCTGGTTGAATTTTTATTTAATCAGCTCCCATGCCCGAAGTCGTTACCTTAAGTGCAAGGAGGGTAAGTAGATGTTGTGAAGAGAGAGTAATCAGTTTATTAATGATCGTTTTGATTTAAATAAAAATATTATATTTCTATTTGCTACCCGAAGGGGGGAAAAAAAACAACAACTACTAGATATTTCTATTTCGTCCAGAACTATCAAACAAAACTATTTACCATTCCAACGAAATCCCTTTGACAGATATCTTCCAACGAAAGCAAACAGGAGAGTGAAAGCAATTTCCAATGAAATTAAAATCATACTAAGAAGTTTAATTGAAAAAAGGCAATAGGCCGTGGAGAGGGGAGAAGGCAACTCCTATGATTTATTAAGTATTCTATTTGAATCGAATTCAAGATTCATTCAAGAAGATGTGAACAAGGATTCCGGAATGAGTATTGAAGAAGTAATTGAAGAATGCAGGATATTCTACATAGTTGGATCAGTGTGGACAATGATTTTGCTATGCAAGCATCCTGAATGGCAAACTAAAGCAAGAGAAGAGGTTGTGAGGGCTTTTGGTACTTCTACGCCAACTTATGAAGGCTTAAATCACCTCAAAACTGTAATATTTTACTATTTACTGCTTTATTATGTAGTTGTCTTCAATTTTTGAGCTTTTTACGACCGTCATCCGTACGTTAGGTCTAACCAAAACTTTAGACCTGTGATATAAAATATCATACAGAAAAATGGAGAATTACACTGAATACCTCATATTCAATTTGACCTAATTACAACATAATTCCTATTCTTTCGATTATTACACGTGATAATGAGTACTTAAGTGTAATACAATTCAAAGATTGAGCACTAAAGTACAAAACACCCTAAAGGTTTGGGTGCAAACAAAAATTAACCTTTCTGGTAATTGGGTTAAATATAATGTGGCAATAGTCTCCTAACGTTTTATTATCATAACTACGGTATTTTCTTGTATTGATTCTTAGAAGAGAGATTGGTTTATCTTATGCATTGGCAGGTGAGAATGATTCTGCAAGAAGTTCTAAGATTGTATCCCTACAGTACCTTTAATTCCGCGATGCCCAACAAAGACAGTTGAACTAGAAAACCTAACTATTCCTCAAGGGGTACATTTAAACCTGCTAATAGGTCTGCTCAATTATGATCCCGAAATTTGGGGCGACGACGTCAAGGAGTTCAAACCACAGAGATTTTCTGAAAGAGTGCTCAAAAACTCCTCCTTCATGTCTTTCAGCGCCGGCCCTCGTGTCTGTATCGGGCAGAACTATGCTATGATTGGAGCAAGAATGGCACTGGCTATGATCTTGCAACAATTCTCATTCGAGCTGTCACCATCTTATTTGCATGCTCCATTTTCAATTATGGCTCTAACACCCCAATATGGCGCTCCACTTATCCTGCGTAAACTTGATTAATTTACAATGAGTACCTTTGAGTTTAATTTGTTGTCTTTATGAAAGAAAGTCCATGGGAATTATGGATGAACCCTCATATGTCATTCTCGGCATAAAAGTATCTGTAATATTTCTCCTTTTTTATATATATTTCCTGTAATGTTCCTTGTTTTTATTTATATTTCTTATTTCTATTTTACAAAAGTTTGCTTGAATTAAGAGTTTGTTAATGGAATACTACAAGTCCTATGGGCTTAAAATATTTTGATATTAAGATTTAGATCCGAAGTAGTATTAATAGTTAATTATAGATGATAATTATAATACTTGGATCCTATACAATCTAGGAATTTTGAGGAGTCCCTAAAATTTGTATCAAATGCATATATTGTATCGTGCAAACACATCTACTTTTCTTAAACTAAGGTATTCAAATTTTACTATAAATATTATTTTTATTATGTGAAATAAATAAATAATTAAAGATATTGATTTTTGTCAAAATTTTTAAGTGTAACGAATTAATAAATTTGGGTACTTAAGTGTCATTTTTAAAAAATTGAAAAAAATAATATAAAATTTAAATTCAAGAACCATTTTATAACTATAAATGAAAAATAACAAAAATACCCTCAAGTAAAGTAAAGAGAGTTTTTTTTTTAACACACGCACACCCAAGCGGAGAATCCATTTGCCCCTTAAAAATGAATCCATTTGCCCCTTGAACCAAACCCTGCTGGTTCAAATAAAGTAAAGAGTGAAATGTGACAAATTATGCATTTTAGACTCTGCTACCGGGCGGTGAAATGTAGAGCGTAGATAAGAACCTTAGTCAATGTATTTGGGCCAAAAGTGAACCCATAAGGACGATTTCGCGTCCGAGGGTGCCATGTCCTCCTGGAGAAAGTCTCATCCTAGCTCGATGCAACTGGCACTTCAAAAACAATGACACTTTATTCTTATTCAATATACGATTTGTAATGGAATACCTAATTAGAGAAATAGACACTTTGGTTTCACTAAATTGTCATTCAATTCACCAATAATCAAATTGTGCTAAAATACCAATATCTCTCGTAAGAGTTCTAAATAAAAAATGTATACAACTCATTATATAAATCTGTATATGATATGTCCTGAACAACATTTGAAAATATAATTCGAGTTTCAAACATACTTGAGTTTATAAAAGTATCTTTTTTGTGAATTTATAAAAAAATTGTTTATTCAATTCTACACGTACAATATTATTATAATTAATTTTTTTCAATACTGTGCTTAATTTTCTAGATTTTGTACTTAAACTTTTGGGTTTAGTATCATTGTTTTAAAAAGGTAGAAAATTCTCATATTTGACTTTCTCAGCTTTATTATTTACTTTTGTTTACTTGGTGTTTTATTTGTTAGGTTGAGAACATCAAGCTTATGACTTTAATACAGTATTTAGTATGAATCTTTATATTCTAATTTTGTAATAAGATATTTTTATTGCTTTTTTTTAAGTACTCTTATTGTCGCAGAACTTCAGAATCCTAATTCCTGAAGCCTGGTGCAAAATATTTTGGGCCTAAATCCAGCTATCAATAAATTGGCTGGTTAAAGCCCATTATTTATTGGGCCTGCAAAACTCTTCTGCTGACGTCCGAAATCTGTTTAAAAATTCAAATATATGAATCATGAAAACATCAACTATCCTGCTTGGAGCCAATTTTATGATTGACTGGATCTTGTTATTTTCTTGGGCAAATATTAGTGAATTTCTTCCCTTATATTCGCTTTCCTTTTGTTTGTTGTGGGAAGGGTAATAGAATTGCTTAGTGATGGGGGGGTCATAACTCCACAAATGCACGTTGAGTAGCTTAGAACATGTGGTTGGTTTCGTGATAGGGGCGGAGAGGGCAGAGTTGTTGAGCTCTATGTACGGCGAGCTCGTCAGGAGAGTTTAGACAACGATTCATCCCCTATTGTCTAAGGTAATCAAGAATAACTTGATGAATAAGGAAAGAGATTCTGAAGTTATGAAAAAATTTCAGGGTAACTGAATATGAAAACTAAAATCTTAGAAGACATATCCTTCCATAAAACGTTGAATGTTGAAAAATTATGTACACATTATATCGATATATATCAATCTTTTATGTAATTATTTATTTTATCAATAAATTTAATGTACTGACATCTAGAACAACGTGATTCACTTAACCATTCTCTCTCAAAAATGTTCCTTTCTTGCCACCAAAAAACATATAACATCTTTCTAGATGTTTACATCAATTCAATTTGAATTTGATATTGGGCAAAGTTGATATAAAGCAAACAAAAGAATAGGGAAGAATTTATCTATATCTATATCTATACTATAATATATAGGAAGGGTGTATTTGACCCAATTATATTAATTTTGACTAAATGGAATTTTGTGGGTTTTTTAAAATTTTTAATTAAAATTAAAATTTTTGATTGGTTGATGCTTAATAAATTTATTTATTTATTTATTTTATATATCCCTTAATTTTTGGAAGTTATCCTCAATTAAAACATCTTTATGGTAAAATTTATTTTAAATGAACAACATATTACAGAATTTCAAAATAAAGTTTTAGATTCAAATTCAGATTTTTGTTTCTTGATCAATTTACTTAAAATATTTCATTAATTTTGTATAGAATAATGAAAATTGATATATAAAGATTTCACAATTAATTTGAATTTTTATATAAACTAAAGAAATTTATTTTTTTAATATTGTTTTTAATTAATAATAACGTGCACAATTGCATGCACATAGCACACTGATTATACAGTGTCTTTCAGATTTTCTATTTTTTTAATATTTTGAATTTCTTAAATCGTTTTAAAAAATTGTTATTGTAACTTTTTTTAAAACAAGCAAGTTATCCGATTTTAATGTCATAGTTATCCAATTTCTTAATTGAAAATTTGTTCACACAAATTGCGTATATATATTAAATATTCTACAAATCATACCCAAGATTTGCTATTTTAATTTAGTAAAGTTTTTTAAGTTTGAAATTTAAATGTGTATATTTCCATATTTCATTGGTCGAGTCGGGACGAACCACTTAGGGTGTAAAACTCTTCCTACCGATGGTAGCTACGTTCTCAGGGACTCGAATTCAAGACCTCTGGTTAAGCTAGCATAGCGCCGGACCGCTAAGCTACACCACTTGTTGCTGCTGCTGCTGCTTCTTCTTCTTCTTCGGTATTTCTTTGAATGTTTTTTTCTTTATTCTTCCTTGATTTCGTTTGATATTTTGGTTTGTATATTTACAACTTCTTTGAATATTTAATATTTGTACTCCATTTTATGATATTAGAGAATGTTTGGCTATTTATTTTTCAACACATCTTTTTTATCTTTTTTTTTATTTTCTTAAGTTGGCTACTTATTTTATACGGTTGCGATTTTGATGAATACTTTAATGTTTGTATTGCTTATTGTTATAGATTTTTTTTAGTTATCTATCATAAAATTGAGTACATTCCGATAAAATTTTTTGCATAAGATTATTATTTATTTTTTTTACAACTTTATATTAAATATTTTAACTAATTTTTTTAATGAAATTACCATCATAATTTTAAAAAGGGAAAAAAGAAGGGTATTTTGTAATACTAAATCATCAAATTTATTGATAATGATCAAATTTTTAATTGTATCATTTTTCGTATTCAAGTTTTGCTTGATATTTGATAATAGAACATTTGAGTTGTTGCTTGAATATGACAATATTAATTAGATTTTAGAATTCTTTGACTTAATTACAAATACATTTCAGATTTTAAATTATTTTTTTAATCAAATTCTCATAAATTTTTTTCTCTAATCTTTGTTTCATTTAGTCTTTATGATTTTTTTAATTGTTTTGGGTTTCTTTTATTATTAAAAAACATTTTTTGAGTTTTTTAAATTCATCTAATTTAGAATTTCAATATTTATTATTATAATGTTTATTTTTGATAATTATTTTATTTACTTTGTATTCTTATTATTTTTTTAATTTTTATCTTATTTTCTTAATGATTTAGCAATTTTTTCTTTTTATTAACTAACCTGATTTCCCCAAAATGAAGAAATATATTATATTTTTATATTTTTAATATTTAATAGCAGTTTTCAACCACATTTACATAGTTAACTTTTATTTTCTAATAATGTTAACTAATATTATTTATAACCTGTTTAACTTCTTAAATCTCTTTTTTATCTGTATGATCAAATTTGATATATTTTTTTATATATTAAGTTTTTCAGAATAATTGCACTGTTTATTAAATTTATAATTATTTATAATTTTTACCTATTCTATATATAGATTTTCTTAATATCATTTTAGTTTACAATATTTACGATTATTATGTAATAGTACTACAATTCACATACTATAATTTTTATGTATAAACCGTGCATTGGACGGGGTATATGCTAGTTATAATATATAAGAAGGGTGTCTTTGACCTAAATTACATTAATTTTTTGTTTTTTCAAACTTTTTTATTATTTTAAAATTATTTCATTGGCCGGTTAGACTTTTTATATTATTTGACATTTTAAGTATTTACTAAATTCCACTAATTAAGACACTAATTTCATAAATTTAGAAAAACTCAATTAATATCATTTTATTTATGTCAACTTTTCAAATTATTTACTCAATCCTACTAGTTGAGATATTAATTCCATAAATTTAGAAGACTTCAACTAATATCAATTTATTTTTGTCAAGAATTTTATATGTAAATTTAGAATTCTAATTTATTGGGATATGCACGTCACATTTGTATACAATATAATAATTACATACTCTTATATATACTAATTTATAAATCTACGCTATAATTAAGTCAAATCATTAATTAACCCTAAAAAGATTTTTATATAGAGATGTAGTCTTTTGTTTTTTTACTCACACAACTCAAGTGACTAGAGGGATTCGAACTTGGGTTTTTGCCTTCAAGAAATAACCCTCACCACTTGGCTAACATCTATTGGCTTATATAGAAATGTAGCTGGTACAAGCTTATTTGACATTAGTTTCACTACATTACTTTTGGCACAAAATTTCAATATTGTTGGTGTCGGAAAATGATAAGGAGGATTCAACACCAAACACTTTCTATTTGTGTGAAAGGGAAGACCATCACGGGCATGAGAGCCTCAGGAACTGGATTCCCGTTGAGCGTGGATTCTACCAGCTAGGATAACACCATGAGAAAAGTGAAGTTGTAAGAAGCTTGAAATGTGCAACAATGGGATTTACCAGTTCAGTGTGTATTTCTTGTGAAGAAAGAAAGGTATGTGTAGCAGATGAAGATTGCTTGAAGAAGGAGAGAAGTGTTTCTCCTACTTATAGTTTGAGGGTGCGGACTGTTTAGTTATATCAATTGAGTGGTCCTGCACTAGACACGTGGCAGAGTGTGAGGGCCTGAAAGCTACTTGTGTGTGTCGCTATCACCTTTTAGGCAGTTATGCCCAGCTGTTGTGTTAGTGGCGGTTAGAGGATCGTTCTCCCAAACGATGAGACGCTCGTGTCAGTGGACGAGCGTAGGGACGCTCGAAGATGGGTTCCTTGAGAAAGGGTGTTGGAGCATCTGACTATAGAGCGTTAGAGGCTCGGAGGTTGACTCACGTGAGGGTGAGGTTTTGCAGAGAGTAGCTTTCCAGAGGATTCCATGAGGATTGTGGCTGGGCGCGAGCTGCGAGCCCTGAATATCCGAGCATTCCATTAAGCCTACCACTGGGTCACGAATGGAGTCTTCCACAATCATGCCACGTGGATGGTGGAGGTGCAAGCGTATTTTCGGGCCAATCAACACTTGTTTCACGAACTTAAACCATAACAATCTCAAAATTAAAGAATGATAAGAAACTGAAATTGACATGAGAAAAACAATAAATTAAGGTAGAGTGCGATTTTAAAGTAGTTGTGAAATTGGTAAAGGAATGGGAATAGGAGGACATTCTTTGAAATAAATTGTGAAAACCTATTGTGGATCTTTAGGAAAGTCATGGGAATACAATTTCAAACAGGTCAGGAGAAGTGTTAATAGTTTGACATACTCTTTGGCCAAGTTTGGCCAACGTATGATTGTGGAAAATGTTGTTTGGGAGTAGCCCCCAAAGAGCTCGAACTTGAAGATGACTGTTAGTTTTTCTTGTTGGTAGCTCGCATAGTTTGTGTAAAAAAATAAAAAATTGATTTTTTTAAAAAAAAGTAATATTTAATAAAAATGCTGGGAAAAATTTAAAAAAAAAATTTGAAATGAGACAATCCATCAACGGGTAATTACAGAAAATTCTCCAATTGGACATCACATTTTTACTTAACTCCCCAATTGAGCATCATATTTTTATTTTACTCCCCAAGTATAATTTT
>JBBMKE010114476.1:0-16519 GCA_037834125.1 Lippia alba | reverse complement strand
AACAAATCAAAGTAATTAAAGAATACGCAAATAAATATAAATTAAAATGCGCAGTTAGTATCACATACCCTAAACCCGGACGGATAAAAATCCGGGATGTTACATGCCATAGGTAATAAAAGAAAGGAAACGAGTCACAAACCCAAAAGACATACATGAGCTAAACAACAATTATCAATCACAACAAGTTTGCTCAAGTTGGAGTTGTATGGATGCATGTGATGCCATGAATGTTTGGAGTACTGTTCACCGGAGTTATGAAAATGGAAGTCGATCACTCGTTGCCCGTTGATTAGCCTAGTGGGTATTTGTCTCGGTTCCCTGACTTGTTCTTGATACCTTTCTTGTGCATCCACCCTTGAAGTCAACGAAACCTTTGCGAAACCTGCTCTGAGTTTTCATTCTGATTCTTTTTCCCTATTATGCTCTTTAATCCTGAACTATGCTTTAACCTTAACCCCAAGAGGATCGCATTCTAGGTTTCTTCCATCTTCCACCCCGCCTTCATCTTCTTCTAGGAGTACTCGTACAAATTCAAACACCAAAATCTGAAATTCCTTTCCAACTGACATAGAAATCCACTAGAAGTTCTATTATCCTTGATAGATGTTACCAACTTCTTTAGGTACGACCGTGTTTCGCTCTCCCCCTTAAAATTTCACTTTCATCTATTGGATCTCATCCCATATTCCATCCTCAGTTCCACTTAGCTTCATTCACTCAACACCTATCCACTCTCTCTTCACTTCATCTCATTTATTCCAATGTCGTCGTTCAAAGTTGGGTAATACCGAACCTCCTCTTGTATCCATAGCGTATACAACGCCTGCTTAACTTCGACTTGAATCCCCAATTTCTTTAAAAAATTTTGTTCAGAAATCTTGTCACGAACCTTGAATCCCAATCCAAAACTATACTAACCTCAATTTCACCAAGTCCCGTAATCCCTTACAATGCTCCTTTGCTAAAAATCTCCGCCCTGTCGATAATCCATTCATATTCCTTGATAATCCAACCCATCCGAAATCTCAATCCCTTTCTTGACAAGGAAACCGATACTCCTCGTGATGAAGGAAATGTGGCCAAATTGATTGGTACGGAGGTTTGGAAATTGATTTGGATCCTCGAGAGTGATTCGCCCACAATTATTATTTTTCTATCCGATGACCAAGAATCCCAAAATCCTTCTAGAATTACATTGAAGTCTTTATTCGCCACGATCATATCTTTCTTCTAGCTTGAATCTTGAAATTATCTTATGAACTAGAGATATTCCGGTAACTCTTTCCCTTGCCGACTTATAGCCTCGAAGAAATAAAAAGAGTTAACTTGATCCCATACTCCTAAACTCCTAATCTCCTCGCAAAGTAATCGATGATGATCCAACTCTCATACCCATCCACTTATAACAATCCTCTTCCTCTTGAGGCAACTTCCTTAGTAAAGCAAATGGTCGACACTCTGACATTAGTACTCCGACCCATTCTCATGATCCTCCTCAACTCTTGTCAACCTCACCTAATTCCTTAGAACACAAATCCAAACTCCAATCCCCTTTTGCCTTCGACCCGAACAACTTGAGGCTTATTCTAAACCCTCATTCCACTCTTAACTCTCTTGAACTCTAAACTCCAATTTCTTTTCTCAATTAACCCAAACAACCCGAGGTCAACCCCACTCCTATCTCCGAGCCACAATTCTCATATTTTCCCAGCTCCATGACCAAAATAATTTCTTCTTTCCACTTTGTAAACTCACAATAGTTCCCAGGTTCCCTCACGGTATCAATGCTACTTGATGAAGGTGGTTTGGTATAGAAGCGTAGAAAGAGATTCCTACAAGTTAAACACTAAGCTATGCATGTTGGGTAAGAATGCTCAATGCATGGCATATATCTCACATTTAAAGCAAACAATCAATCTAAGGAGTGATTTAAATAAACACAAAAGTAAGGGAAAAAGATAATCAAATTAACTAATGCATGATGCACGTGTTATGTATGCTTTGAACCTATCACCGTAGCATTGAATTTAGCATAGATCCCATCCATTTGCTTTTATTGTTGCACATCTAGATTGGGGGTGGTTCTTCAAATGTTCGCTATTCCTTGGTGCGTTCCTCTTCTATCCTTGATAGTAATTGGAGGTCTAGAAGGCCCGTGGAATACCACAATCTGATGCCTCCCGAGCATCCCACATTAAGCATTTCCATGTTTTGGAAATTTGAATTTCCATGCTTCCATGCTTTCCAGCTTCCACGATTCCATGCTTCCATGCTTAGCTCCTCACCTCCCGCCATCGTGCAACTCATGGTGTAACATTCCGACTTTTCGGACTTCCAAGATCTCGCCACGTGTTCCCTTTTTGTATGTTTAATTATGTGATTCTGTGTTTTTGCGTGGCTCTATTTTGAACTCTTTAAGAGTTTAGGGGCTTGTTTGCAATTTTCTCTTTTAAGGGGTTTTTCAGTCATTTCTCGTTCGGTCGAGATTTCAACCTCTTTGACCCATCCGTTGCGTTCAGGGCATCGAATCGAGTCTGTAGACTCTAAGTTTGCCTAATTCTGACGTCGTTTACTCCTCCGTCCGACAGTTTCACGCATGAGAATCCGGGATAAATATCCCAGATCCTCATACTTCGTGCTAAACCGCCTCAGCCTTCGTCTCCCTCTTCTCTGCGTGACACAGACCCCCTCACACACACTTGAAGGTGTAAAAACACACACATCCCAAACTCGGCCGATACTCGACGGAATTCGACAAACGAATAGTGTTTTTCGAGCATCTCGACGACGCCGACTCAACCGTACAAGAATCACAGCCTGAAACGCAGCGGTGGCGGCGCAGCAGAAGCACGACGGCGGCGGCTTTCCGCCACCCGTCGCCGGCGGCAGTC
The DNA here is from genome assembly GCA_037834125.1 of Lippia alba. Taxonomy (NCBI): domain Eukaryota; kingdom Viridiplantae; phylum Streptophyta; class Magnoliopsida; order Lamiales; family Verbenaceae; genus Lippia; species Lippia alba. The sequence goes on along the minus strand of JBBMKE010114476.1, from coordinate 13,625 downwards.
CGGCGACTTTCGCCGGACACCAACCACCTACCCCACCGTTTTTGGACCTCCTGAGTCCATTTCCGGCCTCAGTTTGGCCGGAAAACCACCGCAGGTGGCGGTTTCAGATGGCAGCAGTGGCGGGTGTACTGTAGCTCGGCGGGATCGCCGTTCCGGCCACTTTCTCCAGCGACCAAGGGCGGTTTCCTACCTTTTCCGAGGCCCTGGTTCCATTTCCGACCTTAGTTTTGGACGAATCGCGGCGGAGATGCCTTTTCCGGCGTGGCGCACTACCGCGACTTCGACAGCCGATTTGGAGCTCTTCCGGCAAGTTTTAGACTTCGACCCTGTTGTAAAAGTTGCTTAAAATGTCGAGATTGAGGTTCCAGTGTAGGCGGCGAGCCAAGAACCAGCCGGCGGCCGTGGACCGGCCGTGAACCGGCCGGCACTGTTCCGGCGACTTTTTCGGGCAATTGACTAGGGGCTTTCGGAGCTCTCGATATGAGCTTCGCTATGGTATGTTCGGATTGAATTTCCAATGCGCGGTTTTCGTTTAATTTCATTTTCCGTCCTTGAATTTCCAATTCGTTTTTCGTTAACGAAATCCCGTACGTTTGCCGTTTTCTGAAATTGATCGAGGGGTTTTGCTCGTATGGCCGAGGCGCACGATCCTGTCCTTTCGGGGATTCTTCCGGCCACCGGAGCCATGATTCCGTCGACTAAGCCATTTTCCGGTGTCTTCCGGCATCGGCATTTCGATGTTTCTCCATTCCTTGGGTTCCTTTCGTCGTGGTGAGTCTATCGCCACTTTCGGTTCGTCAATCGGATGTCCGGTTGATTTATTGTGAATTTTTGAAGTATTTGAATTTAATTTCGTTAATTGTATTAATTGTTTAATTTGATCTTGTACGTGCATTGGTTGGAAATCAGAATTGTATGAATGATTGAAAATATGATTAGATATTCGAAATAATTGATTCATGAATTAATCGGATTTTGTTGACCTGTTTGTGCCACTTGGAGTATTTAATTATCGCATTTGTTTTGAATATAATTTGTTGGTAATTTGTTATCAATGTTAGTTTCGTTTCTGGCCACCTGAATTAATGTTATTGGTTCAATGGGATGTTTTGTAAATTTTAAAAAATATTAATTGGCATGACTTGAATTAATTGAACTATTTTGGGCAATAAACGAATATGGTTATATGAACTTATAAGTTGGTTTTCTAAGCTTGGAATAATTTAATCGAAGCTTTCTTTAATTAAGGTTTAACCTTTAAATTTGGAATTGGAATTGATATGTGAGGTTTGAAGCATAAGAAATTTGAATGGTTAATTATTTCGGTTTTGGAATTTATAATATGCATATATGATTTAATTGTAGCTTTGTGACCTGATTGGCAATGTGTGTACTTATGTGAAACCATATGTTATGCATTTCATTTCTATTTCCCATAATTGTATTAATTGTGCACATAAATATGCCCCAACGTGCAATGTGGTTTGATTGACTTATATGATGATCCCTTATGTGAATTTAATGTGTATTTGGACTCTGCCTACGTGTTTGCATATTTTAAGTGTTTAAGCATTGTCGTGCGTCTTTGTTGGCTGTCGTGTGAGTCTGAGTCCTGTTTTGTGTACTCAGTCCTTCAGGAGTCCTTCTGGGGAGAGTTGTCAGCTGTTCGAGTCACTGTGGGTTTTCCCTGCTCCTGTTTCTCTGCTTCTGATTCTGTTTCGTCGGTGAAAGGTGAGGTTTTAGGATTTTTGTATTAGTTAAATGACCTACAACCCTATGTGCTCGTTTTCAAGCCTACATGCAGTTATATTATTATATTCATATAATAAATGAGGCTATGCTCCAAACCGTGTGACTTCGCGGCAGCTTTGGACTTGGATGACACGGAGAGGTACGTTATAGCATATGCTAAGTTGCAAGGTATGGTATGCTCAATCAGGTACGTAAGTTTTATTTTCAGTTATGTTAAGTCTATTAAGCGAGGTATCCCTGAAATATGGGATTCTGTTCCGATCCGTTATGTTTTGGGGCCCAGGGAATCATGGGTAAGGCAACCCGGTACAGCAAGGGCCGTCGGACTCCTCCTGTGCATGATTCCCATTCGGGGTTACACGCGCGATTCAGGAGGTTGATGAGGCGTGTTATCTCGAGTACGATGTGGGATCGCTACCCCTCGTGCATCCGTCTGTAGGTGATTGGGTTTGATTCCTGATTACCATGGTTTTGGGGTTGGATTGCTTTTTGATTTCCGTTATGTTGTGTTATCTGAGGAGTTGGAGGAGACCCGTACTCGCCGGGTATATGTTCCGTTATGTTACGTTGATTATGAAATGGGATGGGAGTTCTTTTATGCATTATTATGTTTCTGATAAACTACGTATAAAATAAGTTTTATTCTGAAAATTGGTTTTGGTGTGCAAAACCCTAATCCCGGTTCATAATCTTTGTTTGATATGTGCTCTGCTCAGTATTATGTATATGGTCGGTCAGTTAAGCCCCCTCACTCAGTCAAGTTGATAGACTGATCCCTCTCCCTTTCCCCCCTTTTAGTTGAGGTTTGAGTCTGGTTTCGAGCTAGGCGGCCTCGGGTCGGGTTCTAGTACCTTTCGAGTCAGTTTTGTATTTTGCATTCTTTTTGTATTTTATCTGTTATGTTAAGTTAATTAAGCTATGTTCTGTTATTGGCCGTGTCGGCATTCTAATGTATTAACTGTTTTAGTTGGATTCATTGTATGTTAAAAGAGGCCTGTGAGCCCAAGTCCGCGTGTGGTCGTATGTTTATTTATTGCCGGCCCCTGGCCACTGCATGTGAGCGTGTGGTTATATGATTTGACTTGATATGTTTAGTATTTGAAATTTAAATCCCGTATTTTAGCATCGCTTCCGCTTTCTGGTTTTGGCATGTTGCATAGTATGGGGTCTACGTACCGCCTAACTTAGGTTGGATTTTTCTGTTTGTCACCCGTTCGCTTTGACTTGGTGCGTGTGCGGACCTTCCATTTCGTACACGTGTCGGGTCTTAGTGCGGGGGATGTGGCGCCTTTCGTTTGGGGTGCTACACTGATGCTCTCATTGTTGTTCCAAAATTCTTTACAATGGTTGCTACTCAGTTTCATGCTAATATTAAGTGTTATCATTCTGATATTGCTCGTGAGTTGTCTTTTGCTGAATTCTTTGCCGAGAAAGGAGTTATGCATCAATATTCATGTGTTGAGACTCCAAAATAAAACTCAGTTGTGGAACGCAAACATCAACATTTACTCAATGTAGCCAGGGCTCTATTCTTTCAGTCAAAGGTTACATTGCAGTTTTGGTCAGAATGTGTGTTAATGGCTGCTTTTCTAATCAATAGGATCCCAACACCGGTGCTTCATAATTCATCTCCTTTTGAATGTCTATGTCGTTCTCCTATGGATTACGATGCTTTTAGAGTTTTTGGGTGTCTTGTTTTTGCATCTACTTTAACGTCTCACAGAACTAAATTCCAACGTCGGGTTGATCCGTGTGTTTTCTTAGGATACCCTCCTGGTATTAAAGGGTATAGGCTGTATAATTTGGAAACAAAGTAAATTATTATCTCTCGGCATGTGGTTTTCCAAGAAGATGTATTTCCTTTTGGTTCATCGGAGATAACATGATATTCTGACCCCTTCACGAATGTTGTTCTTCCACGGGCTCTGTTTGATCTGAATCTTGAGACTCCATCTATCAATTTGAGGCCCCCGTACTTCGACGATCCACCAGACAATCCAAGAGACCATCATATCTAAAAGAATATCAGTGTAACCGTGTATCTCATAAGCCTCTCCCCACCCCTTATCCCATATCAAACTTTGTCTCATATGATAATCTTTCTGACGGTTACAGATCTTTCATATGCAACATCTCTTCCAACATTGAGCCAAAATATTATCATCAAGCTGTTAAACATGTAGAATGGCGATCTGCTATGCAAGCTGAATTGAAGGCAATAGAGGACAACAACACTTGGTCCGTAGTACCTCTTCCTCCGGATAAACGTTCGATTGGTTGTCGATGGGTCTATAAAATAAAACATCATTCTGATGGGTCTATAGAACGACACAAAGCCCGGCTTATTGCAAAGGAATTCACCCAATAAGAAGGTTTGGATTTCACAGACTCTTATTCACCCGTTGCCAAGCTTGTTACGGTCAAGCTACTTCTTGCTTTAGCTAGCACTAAAAATTGGTTTCTCGCTCAGCTTGATGTTAATAATGCTTTCCTAAATGGTGATCTTTTTGAAGAGGTGTATATGGATCTTCCCTTGGGCTATTCTCTACCTTCTACACAAGTAGACACCGGGAATAAACTTGTTTGTAGATTACACAAGTCAATATATGGTCTCAAGCAAGCCTCCCGACAGTGGTTTGCGAAATTCTGCAATGCTCTTATTCATCTTGGATTTAATCAGTCTAAATCAAACTACTCTTTATTTAATCAGGGTCAAGATGATACTTTCATTGCATTGCTTATTTACGTTGATGACATCATCATCATAGGTCCTAACAGTCAACTCATCTCAAATCTAAAGGTATCATTTGAAGAGAAATTCAAACTTAAAGATGGCGGTGACTTGAAATTTTTTTTGGGACTCAAAATTGCTCGGTCTCAAGAAGGGATCGTGATTTCACAACAAAAGTATGCTCTTGAACTTCTAGCAAATGAAGGTTTTCTTGACTCTAAACCAATTCGTACTCCTATGAATCCAAAGATGCAACTCACAATGACTGATGGTGAACCATTATCCAATCCCTCTCAATATCATAGCCTCATAGTAAAGCTTTTGTACTCACACTAACTAGGCCTGACATCACCTTTGCTATTCATAAGCTAAGTCAGTACCTATCTAATCCACATTCCTCACATCTTCAGGTAGCTCATCACTTGCTCAGATATATCAAAACATCTCTAGGTCAAGGTTTATTCTTCTCTTCCTCTTCATCATTAAAACGTCGTACTTTTTCCGACTCAGAGTGGGCATCTTGCGTTGATACGAGACGTTCAACTACTGGCTATTGTGTGTTTTTGGGGGACTCTCAAAGTCAAAGAAGCAAACAACCATTTCACGATCTTCTGCCGAAGCCGAATATCGTGCACTAGCTGATACAACAAGTGAGATTTTGTGGCTACACAAGTTGTTAGTTGATGTTCAAGTACCGATTTGCTCACCTGTTGTAATTTATTATGACAATGCTGATGCTGTACGCAATGCTTCGGGATAACTTGGCTCTAGGATGCATTAAACTGTTGCCACTCAGATCCGATGATCAACTTGCTGATATATTAACCAAACCGGTTCCAGCTTTATTTTTTTCGAAGGTGTTATCCAAGATGTCTATAAAAAATATTTATAGTTCATCTTGAGGAGGGCTATTACATATAAATATTAGGTGTCATTTTATTGTATCTGTTAGTGGATAGAGTTTTATATCGATCAATTTTCTTCCTTATCTTTTAGATGGTTTCCAACAGTTAGGGAACTATCTGTATATACACTCAATTTGTATTTTTATTTTCTGTGTGAGAAATACAACTCTCTATTTTCAACCGTAATAATAGTGTCTGGCAACTTAGCCAATTTTTATCAAACCCAACAATTCAACATCACCAAGCTGCAATCTGGATACTACGATACACCAAAAGCAATCCAGCACAAGGACTCTTCTTCCCAGCAAACTCAGCATCTGAACTCAAGCTTAGAGTGACTTTGACTGGGTTGGATGTGTTGACACAAGAAAATCTATAATAGGATTCTGCATATTCCTTGGTCACTCTTTAATAAGCTGGAAATTGAAGAAGCAAACGACCATTAGTAGATCATCCTCTTCGATTCGGTATTCTTAGTGAATCATATTTCTAGGTTATGGTCAGTGTCGTCGTCCTTTCAATCAGCCATCTCTGTATCTTCATTCTCAACCGAAATATCCAGCATTTTGAAACGATTCCATTGTGCACGAGACTCCCCTCTTTTACCATTTTTTTCATCTTTATCTAAGTTTTCCTTAGGCCTGTAGGATATCTTATTCCACTCTTTTTTCATCTTTATATAAGTTTTCCTTAGGCTTGTAGGACACCATATTCCACTCTTTTCCTTTATTTCCATCATCACTTTGCGTTTAGTGTCTGTTGTATTCCTTTTATTGGCAGTGATATCTTGCTCAACCTGATCGGAGTTTTCTTCCTCGTTCCTGTCGAAAGAAGTTTGTTCTTCCGACCCAACCGACTTTTGCATGCTATTCCTTCAGCCCTGATTCAGGGCTAGTTTAAATAAAACACTAGCCCGAGGCTTATGTAGTGAAAAGGGGCTTTAGCGGCTCTTCTCCTCAATCCCTAGTCCATTTTAATACACAGGGAATACTGTTACGGGCACTAGGTTGGCAGGAAAGCAAGATGAATCTATCAAGCAAGTCAAGAAGAATGCCCTCCTTCGGAACTACTCCTTCAGTGGAGCATTCTTCTCTTATGTCATTTGAGAAAAAGAAGCATGAAATGCTATAGAGCTGTGGAGTATGCATTCAATTCAAAGTCGGTAAAGCATGCTATAGAGTAGGGCTCTTCAATAGTGGACATAGGTATGAGAAGCTCCATCAGGATCAACCATCACTCTCTTCACGGCCAGGTGGTATCACAATAATAAGAATGAAAATTCAGCTTAAAGCGCTCAAGGAACCCTATTTCATTTCGAGACCCCTACCCCACAGATTGAGACCGATCCCTTTGTAGGACATTGATTAGTTTCGTTATATAGTTTGCAGACTTACGGCAATAATCCGGAATATATTCATATACTATTTCTTGTTCTATGAATTTATTCCTTGCCCAGACAAAGATAGACTTTTGTAGCAGTTGCGTAACATCTAATTCAATGCATACTCTCGAGGCCGCCATATTTTTTCCACGTGCGGTAGCTTCATCTGCATGAAGGGGGGTTCCTATGATTGAAGCAACTATGAATAAACCTTCCTTCTTCTTTGTTTGTGCTTTTATCCCCAGGAAGTACACCCATACAAAAACGATAGATGATTCTATGCTTGGATTGATATTCGGAGTCCCTTTCAGGATTCTCATCAGGAAGTCTTTGAAGTACCAAGTGTCATTTGAGAAGATTCTAGCGTAATCGTCATCATCCTCACACTTTATGAGAACATGAGTACGATTCAGAAGGCTAAGCTTTACTTCCTTCGTAAATCCCGTTTGTTGGAAGACATATTCCAAGAATCGCATTGATGGGCATCCCTTAGTGAATTTTTCGATGAGCTCCCATCAGAAGTCCTCACACAATGCCTCCTCTTCTTCGGCGGAGAAGATGACTGCCGGCTTACCCTTATACTCCTCCATGCTGCCTACCGGAGTAAACGTGTCAAGGTCGAACGACTTTAGCTTGGCGAGTTCATCAGGATTCTTGAAATCCTTAGCTTTGGAGGCTGCCACTTTTGCGTAAGAAATGGTTGGGTCCCGCGACTTAGGGGCTGCTGGTGCCTGAGATTGTCCCATAACGGCGTGGAACTATCGGAGACTAAGAGATAAAACCTAATCTGCCAGAGTTCTCCCATAGATATTAGAGTTTATTAATGGTGAACTAAATATTAAAAAGTATTAAATTAACTATTGTATGTTATGTCTTTCAACCAAAAAAAAATATATTGTATTTTATGTAAAAACTAAATTGATGAGAAATTACATGCATGTATATGCATCATTTTTATAATAGTGAATGTATGAGAAGTGCTTTGAAAATAGATAAAATCCAATAATCTGTTTCTTGTAAAAAATTTGACCATAGAATATGATAATGAAAAGATGAAACAAATTATTAGTTAAAAAGGGAAAATAGAAAATAAAAATTCAGTAAATAAATAGATAAATTTTCCAAATTTGACAATAAAATATAGTAACATATAAAGAAGCATAAAAGAAAAAAAATAACCGAACACAAAAATAACATAGATGATAAGATTAAATGAACCAAATTAATTAAAGTTACTCAAAAAGGATAAGGCTTGGTTTACTTTGAAAGAATATGAAGGGTCTACTAAATAATATGCCATAATCTACCATTTACTTTGAAAGAGAGATAATCTTCTCCTGGAGGCCCATGATAGGAGTGGAATGGACAGAGACTAAATAGTAGCTCCTTTAGGGAGATACTATTTAATCCAACACTCATGGATGAGATGTAATGACTTAATTGTCCCTTAATACTTATTAGAACTATTGTCTTCAATTTTTTTTAACTTTTATTGTTTTTCGTTCCTTATGTTCAATTTTTTAATTTTTATTTTTATATCTTTTTTTTTTAAATTTTTTCAAATTCTTTTTTCTTTTTTTCATATTTACTTTTTTATACTTTTTTTTAATATTTACATTTCTTATACTTTTCATTTTTTATTTTAAATGTTTCATTTTTAAAATTTTTTATTTTATTAAAATTATATTTTTGCAAACGAGGGTACAAAATGGGATTGCGATGGGGGCGCAATCAAGTGACCTTTTCCACATAGGGAGGGTTTTTTTTATTTTTTTATTTTTCACTTAACCAGTAGAATGAAAGATTAAAAACCATCAAAGTAAAAGACATGGGACAACCAAGATTGCTCTAAAATTGAGATTTCTTTAAAAGTAAAGAGGATGGTGGATAATATAGTCAAGAATTTTACTGTTCATAGATAAGAATCTTTCAAAGTAGACCGAGCCTTAGTGTGTAAGGTAGAGAGGTGAGGTGCATAAGAACTAACTAAAAAGATGTTAAAATATAACATAACTGTTCATCTATATTAAGTGAGAGACTCAAGTTTGTGTCCGCTTTTCTTTTTTTTATTTATTTATTTTTTGATTAGTTTTTTTTTCTATTGCATTATTTTTTCTTTCTCTCTCTCTATATATATTGAAGATAGTATTGTTTATTATTATTTATTTTATTTATTATAATTTAATAAATATATTAAAAATAAAAATAATATTAACAAAAAAATTATTATTAATAAAAAAAATTTGCACACGCAAAGAATGTGACACGATTACTAGTATTATATTTAATGTTAGTTACTTTGTGTATAAACTACTAAATTTTATTATATTGAACTTAAATAATATATTTTATCAATAATCTTATTAAAATTGACGTGTATATTAAAGTAAGTTTGACATTTTATTTTTGCGCGCGCTGGCGCACACACATACACATATATATATATATATATATATATATGTGTGTGTGTGTGTGTGTGCGTGACATGACATAATTCAGTTAAATCCTAAGACCATTATGGGCGAATCATGAAAGGCCACACAAGCACCCTTTTAGGGTACCATGTGGACCTCAGCCACCAACCTTTGAGTTCGAACTCCACGGTCAAGTTGAACCAGCTAAGAGAGGACCCATACATGAGGTCGTTATGTTGACGAGCTGCAAAAATTAGCTACCAGTCGAAACCAACGTAAACAACCTTCAGATCAACCAATATATGAGAGCTTGTGAGGTCGATTCGACAACTAAGCGGGTCAATCCACCAAATTCTAGAGGCTAAAATGTTAAAGGCATCATCCAAATGAGGTTTCATTGACTAGACCCTAGGTCGGGAAGTCGACAAGGTCTTACGAACCAAAATACTATCGATGACCTGGCCACTTGAGCGAACCGCGTGTCAACTTCTAAATCCATCCATTAAAAGACATTTAATGTAAAAAAATATCTCGTTAGTCAGGTCCAACGTATATGTAATAAGTAGTTATGAGATATCCATTTAATGAAACATCCTTAGTGTGTCATTTATGTATGTTTCAGATTGCACTATGTCTTATTGGATTCAAATTGTAATGTTTCTATGTAAATTAAAGGAAAATTACACTCAACTACCCTCAGGTTGGCCTAATTACAATTCAGTCCATATTCTTTGCATATTTACAATGTGATCCCTAAACTTTGCATTCTGTTTGAGGTCCCTGACGTCCGTTAGGGTTCCATTAGATTGGTCAGATATCCTTCCCAAACTGTTTCTGAATTTATTACAAATATATCCCTAAGGTTTCTTTTTAATAACAAAACGATCCCTGTACTTTTTGAAATTTACGAAGGACAAAACGGAATCCTAATAGACATCAGGGACCTCAAATGGGGGTGTAAAATTTAGGGACTACATTGTAAATATGCAAAGAATAGAAACTTGATTGTAATTAGGCCAAACTTGAGGATAATTGAATGTAATTATCCCTAAATTAAATGAGATCGTACTAAAGCGAAATATATAAATCTCAAATAATTTTTTTTATTAACAACGAGACATTGTCGTTAATTCTACAAGCACAAATGACAAGAAAAGTTATGTCTATTCGTTAGAATGATCGGCGAATAGACATGAGAGGAACAAGTATTGAGAATTCTTTTCGAACCTTCGGCAAAGAAGAGTTTAGGTAAGATCTGGGACTTTGATTGATCGGGTAAAAAATAATCACAAGAGTTGATAAAGATTAAGCATAGAGGGAATCAGGGAGATAAGAACAAATCCAAGATAAATAATGCGGATATCCTAAGGCGCGACTATAAATACAGGGATAAACCAAAGAAACAAATAAGAAAAGAAATTAAGGAATATTGCAGGGAATATTGAAGAGAATATAGAGAATAGAGAGTTGAGCGGATAATAGAAAAATGAATCATTAATATAGATTATGAATATCATTATACATAATGTCATTGATGTTGAGTGAGTGATCGAGAAGTAAACAAGTACAAAAGTTTGTCGAAGGATTTAAAATAAAGACTACCAAATAAAATGCTATTGTGCTGGTAGTTGAAAGAGAAAAAGAGACAAAGAAGAAGAATTATGAAGTCAAAAAAGAAAAAATAAATACATATTATCAATACTATTTTAGGTTATAATTAATAAATTGATAAAAATAAATATTTTTTTGTCAATACATATTTTATTAATATAGATTGCCTCTTTTTTAATTTTTTTTTCTTTTTTGAAACTCAAATCCTCAAAGGGAATATTATTGAACATCAAGAGGAACAATAACGAAAATACAAGGAGTAACAGGAAAATTAATGCAGGCCGAAACCGCAATTCCAACAGATTTGTGAGTTATTATATTAGCATCAAGTTTAATAAAAGAAACAGATTCCTTGAAGTTGAAGATCCGATCTGGGTGAAGTTCCACAACAACCTTTTCTCCCGATTGAAAAGAATACTTTGGCCTACAGCAGATAACTAGGCCAAGAATTACAGAAAATAATAAAAAAGAACATAAAGAAACTGACTAAACTTCCATACGAAAGGGACAAAACTTCCATATGAAAGAGATAAAAAACTTGAAATATAACACAACCTCAAGAAAAAAACACAAGTCGTATCGACGTAACAAATCTGAAAATCTGACATCTGTTCTGAAAGTTTGACAGCGGAATAGAACTGAATCAATCCAGCGGTGGAGCATAGTATTAGTTTCCGCTGGATCGAAGCTTCAATTGATTGATTGTTTTGTCTTGAAATACAATTAATTATTTTCGGTGAGTTTATCATTACATTGTTTTATTTAAATAAGTAACCAACTAATAATTATTAAATGAAAATTAATCATATATTAAAATTACAAACCTTTAATTTTTAATATATATGAATATAAAAATCTATAGAGATATATAATTAATAAAACTTTTCATATTGAATTATTTCAGTTGGATCCAAGTCAAATTAATTAAATTTGTGGTCTTTTAATTCGACGGGAACTGTTTGTAATTTTGATTGTTTGGTACATACTGTACTTTTTCATATTTTAGACTTCATTTAAATATTGTTAACACTGTGTATTTATATTATAAAGTAGTATTTTTTAAAAAAAATGCTTATTATGTAAATTTGGATAACTAATAAAGTAAAATTAATAGTCATTTAATTAAAAAAACAAAAGGTATTTTACAAACTAAACTAAGTATACAAAATCAAATAAAGATAAAATATAAATTTTAATTCTATTTTTTATGTTAATTTTATATATAATTTATGATGTTATAAATTTTGTATATAAATGAGTGTTTATAATGCATAGATACAAATATGATACAACATAAATTAATTTTTGAGTTTAACAAGTGAGAGACATATTTATCATGGTGTCCAACATGAAAATGATACTGTTACTATCATATTTTTCATATTAATTAAATAAAGGAAAAAAAATATATTATGGTTGAAGAGAGGAGAAGAAGTCAAGAAGAGAGGAGAGAAAAAGGGAAGACTAAGTCAGAAAAAGAACGTGCGAGTGAACGTGTCCCCACGTGCCTAGAATTTTGGGGGAAGTTGGTTACTGATTTCTGAAGAGAATAAAAGGAGAGAGAGAGAAGGGTGGTCGTCATTTTTACAGAGTTCAGAAAACCCTAGCAGTCCTTGTTCTCTAAATCACTGCATTCCTATATCTATCAGTCACCTTGTTTTATTATTTCTTTGATATTTCTTTGTACTGCAATTTCCTTGAAATAGAGAGAGTAGAATTTATATTTTCAGAATCACGTTGTATCAAGACAGAATTTAGAAGACAGAAAACTACATCAAATCTACTCTTTTTTCAATTCATCGTCGATTATTATTCTTATTCATCTTTACTTATTTTTTGATTATTTCTCATTTACAGCTTGATTCAGTCCAATTCCTACACAAATAAATTAATTGGTGTTAGTCGATTTTTTCGGCAAACATCATATATATTGTTATTTGTGAATGAAGCAGACCAGCCATTGACGAGGAATAGTAGTACTTAGCTTACATCGAAACTAAAAATAACTAAAAATGATAATAATTAACCATCGGAAAATAATACTCGGTATGAATGCAACAAACCAAATGTAAATAAGTATCACCCAAAACCCTTCTTGTATAGTTGGACCTTGGAGCCTGTCCAAATGAATAAGGAATAATTACATACACTAGTGTATTAAAAAAATAGGCTATTTATCCATTATCAATGACATTGAAATCCCTAATATTTCAATTTTACTACAAAAATTTTATCTGGTAGGGGTGTTTTGTTATTTTGCAATTTTATTTAAAGATGCTTTTGTATTAAATGAAAATATGATCTATGTCTGATCCACTATCATGCATTTAAATTTAATTATAATATATTCCATCTAAATTGGAAAATTATAATTTAGTTCCTATAAGTCTTATTTAGTTTGATCATTAACTAAATTTATAAAAGTAAATTTATACTCTAACGGTTTGTAAAAATATTATATTAAATATATGATAAAAATTATTTACAAAATCATCCATACAATTTACAAATATAAACAAAACAATTCCTACAAATTATGAATTGAACAATACAATCCTGACGTCGAAAATCAAATTAAGAAGGTTGGACGCATTTTTGGAATGTCATAATGAAACCCTAATGGACGTCAGACACCATAAACGATTTTTAAAAATTAAGAATTAAAATGTAAATTTTTGATTTAGATGAATTGCATTTTAATTAAACCTAAGTTAGACCTAACTATTTCTAAATAAAATATCATACCTCATTATTTTTTTTGGTACAAACCTCAGTGATATTTTATTGATTTTTAAGCACTTAAAATATCCAAGATAGTAAATATATATAAT